>WOXC01011744.1:650000-817829 GCA_011680675.1 Gymnobelideus leadbeateri | reverse complement strand
TTTGAAAATATCACAATTTATCTCACTTTTAGGTTAAGTACACTTACCTACTATTAAACAACAGATAAGCAGAGATAGGAAACATTGCAAAAATTCACAAGCATATAAATGGCTCTCATACCCTAGTCTGTTATCTGTGAACAAACTCAAAACATCAGTGAATGATGGCAACATGGATAGCACCATGTTTATTTCACATAGTGAAATAACTATTGGCCCCATCTTATGGAAGTAGTACAATATGTTACTATAAATCCCACAGGTGCTGCATTACTATGGGAAGCATCAGGAACTTCTTTTTTTTTAGAGGGCAATTGGGGTTAAGTGACTTGCCCAAGGTCACACAGCTAGTTTTTGTGTTAAGTGTCTAAGGTCCGATTTGAACTCAGGTCCTCCTGACTCCAGTGCCAGCGCTCTATTCACTGCACCACCTAGCTGCCCCAGCATCAGGAACTTCTATTGATCATTGCCATTGTTGATATCATTCTATCTCACTCTGGGCTATCCTCTGTGCCTAGAGTTCACCCCCTCCTAAACCCTTAAGATCATTAATTTCCTTGAAGACTCATTCAGCTTATCTTCAACATGAAAGTTCTTGTGCCCTCCCCTCAAAAATAAAATTGTATTTATTTTGTATACAACTATGTGTACATATTGCTTCCTAGTACAATTTACATTCCTTGAGGACAGAGATTGCTTCATTTTTCTTCGTATGCCCAGCATACGAAGTAGGAAGTTATCATTTAATAAATGCATATTGTTTGATTGATCTATCCCTAGCATTTTAGTTCAGCATTATCTTGCTCATTATAGAAATAATGAAACCAAGACTCTCTTTATACAACATCAGATAGACCATTTTGATTTTTTTTATAATCACAAGGGCCAAATACCAATGCCAATATTTTAGTTGATCATGGATAATTACTCTGGTATCATCTTCTTCATAAAAGAAATAATGAAGTTCTGGGGAACAGTAAATCTGGTTGTGAAAATAGATACCACCTGGTCATAAAAACAACAATTTTCTTAAGTCCTGCTGATGATCATATTTCAGAGCCTTGAGCCAAGTGCATTAAGCAAACAGAGAGATCTGCACAGAAATTTATACAGAAGAAATTAAAACTTTCAACATGAAGGCAAAACTTCATTCACCTCTCATCTGGTGCCATCTTGATATTCTCCCTGTCCACTTTTTCCAAAAGCCCAGTAGCCCATTATTGTTATTAGAATAAGACCTCTTTTTCTTCACTCAGTATGTCAGCCCTTTCTATACAATGTCAGAAAATGATCAATGTCATGTTGCAGGGATAAAGCTTTCTACAAATGATGGACTCTGTCTGCAGACAGTTGTACAGAGGGAGTAAGAACAGGTTCCTTGGAGAGAAAGCTCAAATTTAAAAATTGTGTCCCATGATTAGGCATGATGGGCTACACTTTTCTGATTTCCTTCTACAAGATAAATTGCCTTTTTTAAAACTTTAAATGTTCTCTGTCTTTAACTTTCCTGAATTAGGCTTTTTATGAAAGTACCTCTTTCAAGAGGCCAACATTTTTTTTTCATTTTGCATGGTAATGAATTTAATGCTAATTGCATAAGGACTTTATTATGCAGCACTGGGGCTCTGACACAACTAGAACCAAAAGATCATCCATCAAACTGGAGGTTTTAAGGAAGCCAAAGAGTATCAAATATTAACCTCTGACATGCTGCCAGAGCCAATCAAGTCCTATCCATTAGGTTCTGAACTGGTTGTGAGGGAGCTGTAGCAGAATATCCAGTCTGGCTACCAACTCGGAAGATGCTGTAGAAATGTGAAGTCCCTTTATAAGCATTCCCTCTATGGAATGTATTTCTTTCTTTTTCGTATGGATTAGTCATGTCCAATTCTCCCTGACCCCATTTGGGATTTTCTTGGAAAAATACCGGAGCATTTTGCCATTTCCTTCTCCAACTCATTTTACAGATGAGAAAACTGAGGCAAACAGGGTTAAGTGACTTGCCCAGGGTCACACAACTAGTGTCTGAACTAAGGTCCTCCTGACTCCAGGGCCTGGGTTCTACCCACTGCACCATCTAGCTGCCCCTAAAATGTATATTTCTCAATCAAAGGAATGGTTAGAAGAAATTGAGAAAAAATTCCCCTTTTCTAACCCTCATCACACCAGATATTATTTCTAAAATTATTTCTAAATATTTTCTACTATTATAAAATTCTAATATTATTTTTAAATATATCTCATTATTTCTAAAATTTTCTCTCCATTCCTTCTCCATCTCATTCCAATCTCTCCTTCTCCCATGTATTTATTTTGGCTACTCTCCATATTGCAATGCACTCCCTGTGTATCTCTGCTCATTGAAATCCTTCTCAAATGTCTCTTCCCCCATGAAGCCATCTTAGCAAAAAGAGATCAAGCCTTCCTCATAATTCTTATGGCATTCTACCCAAAGTCCTTCTTTAACCTTAGCACATTCTAAGACCTAGAATACTTCCTATTTTCCCCATGTCTCTACTGAAAGTATACTGTGGCATGTGGTTCAATAGAAAGAACACTAGACTTGGATTCAGAGAATCTGGGTTTGAATCTTGGCTATGACTTAACTATCTGTGTGACCCTGGGCAAGTCATTTAACTTTTGGGGACCTTATTTTCCTCATCTGTAAAATGAGGAGATTATAGTGGGTGATTTCTTAAACAAAAAAAAATACCTTCTAAGCCTAGATGCTAAAACACTTCTGCTTGCTTTTTTTTCTGCTGAATATAGGCCTTTTAAACTTTGATCTGCCTTATCTTTCCAGATACAGTACATTGCAAGGGCAAACATTTTGGAAAGTAAATCTCCCCACCATACACCGGGTATTCCAGACTGTCAGCACTCTATCGTGGGTGCCCAGAAAACTGGGGGCTTGGAAGTAAGTCACCAGGTACCTCCTGACAAATCTATCTAAAATCTTGCTCATTTAACACTTGAATCTATAATGTTTTGCTTTGTTCCTAATTTTTTCATCTGTGTTAGTCTTGGCTTCCTAGCTAGATTGATTTTAAGCTCCTTAAGAGCAAGGACCATATTTTATCTCTCCATTATTTCCCCACACAGTTCCCAACATAGTGTGGAAAACATAACAGGAACTCAATAAATACTTGTTGATTGCTCAACACTGTGGTACTGTGGGTGGATAATGAACACCAGCATCAGATTCACTTCTTCAGCCTGCCTGGCTTTCCTGCAACCAAAGCCCATGTCTTTCCACTTTCTGCCCACATTCTGTAACCCATGGAGAGTGAGCCAGAAGAGGACTGTAACAATTTATGCCCAGACACCCACAGTTCCACAAGTAAGAGATTCCAGCACTCTCAAGGTCCAAAAAGGTGACCTAGCTTTTCGTGAATGAACTAGATGCCCCCTCCCTTTTATGGTCACCCGAACTTTCATGTTTCATAGACATGAGTACAGGGCACACAGCAAGTAGGGGTAGTGCAAGATCCCTTCCTGACCCTACAGAAGTTATTAAAGCTTCCAAGTGCACTACGATGTTTGAGATACCACAAATAACACATCCTAGAAGCTTTTTGGCCCATTGTTGTTGTTGTTATTGTTGTGACTTTACATTCAGATTCAAATCTTCATGACACCATTTGGAGTTTTCTTGGCAAAGATACTTGAGTGGTTTGCCATTTCTTTCTCCAGTTCATTTTACAAATGAGGAATGGAGGCAAACAAGGTAAAGTGACCTGGCCATGGTCACACAGCTCATAAGTGTCTGAGACCAGATTTGAACTCAGGAAGATGAATCTTCCTGACTTCAGACCAGACACTCTATCCACTGCACCACCTAGCTGCCCTTAGTTTTATGAAAAATGAATAGTTTCAGAATCATCATTAATAAGTATTCCACTTGAGACAAATGACAGAGGCAGGGCAGGAGTAGGTTTATCTAGGATGTGGTTATTAGGGCACCACGGTGCTTTGTTAGTCGCTGAAATGGGAAGAAGTTCTCCTTTTCCCCACTGCCACTAAGTGGGGATGGGGCACCAGGTATAGAAGGAACCATTTCTGAGACAGTGCTATGAGCACTTTCTAAATTTCCCACATTGTAATAGCCTCTATGCACCCATTGTGATTCTGAAAAGATATTTAACTAAAAAAAGGCCTCCTCTCACATGAACCCTATTACTTCTCTTATGGTATTATTTCTTACAGAATATTTATGATTTCTATGGTAGGTGACAAAAAACTAAATACCTGCATTGAGATGTTAGTGATTAGCTTTTGAACTTCTGCACCTGCCAGCATGTGCTAGAGTGACTCAAGAGAGGCCAAATTTAGGTTATTTAAGATGCAAGTTCTTGCTGCCTTTGTTATTGAAGTGCAATTATAATGTTGTTGTTGATGATGATTTGTTGAGTGCCAACAGGGTATGCCGGGTCATGCAAAGACAGTATTTTGTTAGCACAAACATACAGTACATAAGCCTAGAATATTATTTTTGCTCTTCACCATCAGCCTTCCTATTCTGCTGGTTCTTAACTATTCTTATATTTGTTACTCTTTGGATTTAATTGCTAGGGGAGGAAGGAGAAAAGAGGGTCATGAAATTATGTGGCATATCACATGACAAATATACCCATAGGGGAAAAACATAGCTTTTAAAAAAAGATACTGATATTACCCAGGGAAAATTTGACATGATTCCTGAAAAAATAAATTCAAAAGGTAAATGTTGGGAGAACTATTTTATAACCTCTCAGAATGAAAATAATTTGTCATTGTTATAAGAAATTTGGAAGTGCCTGTGTAATATGGTGGTAGAAACAGAGAAATGGTTCTATAATGGTGGGATTTTGGTTGTTGTTGCCAGCATTGACATTTTTAAATTTGAAATGAAGTCAAAGGAAGAGAAGTAAAGAATTTATAGAAAACTGTTCTCCACATGCTAAAGTTCTCCTAAAATTATATTCAAGAATGTGTTCTGACCTTGGGGGATCAGAGGGAAACAGAAATTGAAAGATGACTTCTGGATAGGCATTTTGTAATAGTAGTAGTAGTAGTAGTAGTAGTAGTAGCAGCAGCAGCAGCAGCAGCAGCAGCAGTAGTAGTAATAGTAGTAGAAGTAGTAGTAGTAGTAGTAGTGGTAGTGGTGCTGGTGGTAGTAGTAATAGTAGTAGTAGTAGTAGTGTAGTAGTAATTGTTTTATTTTGTTAAAAGAGACCTCTCGAAGTACAATAAATGCACAGCAAATGGATATAATATAAAAATAAAATATATCAATAAAAATGAAAGTAGAAAATAAAATTAATAGGTCATTAATTATATGGATTACTAATGATGTTTACATTATTCACCAGTATAAAATATGCCTTTTTCTGATAATATTTTTTCTTTTACTGTATTTTACTGGCATTTTTCCTTCATCCTTATTTCAAAGGTCACATAAAATCATGAAGAGGACCACATGATCAGAAATCCATATTGCACAACCCCCACATAAATATAATTGCATTATTGTTTATCTTCAGCTTCAGATGCAATTACTAATTAATGTAAGCCTTTTAGAGCAACATTTGGTGATAATCAGCTATGTAATGGGAGCAGCAGGAAGGTGGCATGAACTACCACCAACTGGTCCATGTGTACTAGCTAAATAGGTTTTTTTTTAACAATTTTTTTTTTTACGAAAAATCTCAGACAAGGCAAAGCTTAGAGTGAGGCAATCTACGGCTGGCCTATGTCCTCATGTTAGATACTTAATGCCTAATGTCACCTGAAAAATATTAGAAAGGCAAGTCTGATCATCGTGCAGTCTAAAGTAGAACAGTGAATTCCAATGATTTCATAATATACAAGAAATTTAAACTGTGGTTCATGCTCATACTAACCTGCCCCTTTTTATAGACTAAGAGAGAGAAAATGAAATAAGAGTTTGCCATGATAGAGTGGAAGAGTCCTAGATTTAAAGTCAGAAGTCCTGGGTTTGAATCCTGACTCAGTTACCTTCATGATCTTATACGAGTCACAGACTTTCTCACCATAATTTTCCTCATCTATAAACTTAGGTAATAAACCCTTAGATGATCTTTAAAGTCTCTTATGACTCTAAATACACACACACAATCACACACACATACAGAGTATATTGCTATAGCAGATAATGACCAATAACCAGTAACTAACTGGAAAACCTCCTTTAGTGCTTACAGGCACACACCTAAATTCAACAAATATCAATGAAATACCTACGCTGTGTGAGGAACACTGTGGTAACTCCTAGAGGTGATAAAATTAAATTAGACAGAATGTGGGTCCTAATGGAATTCAGAGTTTGGGGATTAACTTACAGGGGAGTAACTATAATACTAAACAGAAATGGTACTTAAAAGTAGAAAATGAAGTTCAAAAGACAAAAGATAATTGTTTCTGCATAACCAAGGAAAACTTTAAAAATACCCCAGTCACTTTACTAAAAAGCCAGTGACCATTGTAATATCTCTCTTAGCTCATTGCTGCTTCCAGAGAAGAGGAAAATTACTTAAAAAGACGATTGCTGGGAAACCAGTTGATGCAATTAACATAGGTATTCTATTTGTACTCTAGCACAACCTAGTGGCAATGAGATTTCATTGACAGCCCCTGTCTAGTGTGTTGAATGTTGGAATTCTGTCGCAAACTTCAAAACCATGATTGACTACTATTGTATTCTATGTTCATCTATAAAACAGGGTAAGGATGCAGGTAAATGAGGCCATACCACAGCATCACAGAACTAACTCAGAGATGGAAAGAACCTCAATAGTCTTCATTCCTGAAAAAATCTTTCCTACAACACACTGAATAAGTGGTCGTTCATTCAGCCTTTATTTGAAAGCTTCCTAGGAGTGGAATACCTATCAAATGGTTTAAGTGTACGTTAAAAAAAAGATATATTACTATAAAATCAATGACCCCATAATCATTTTGAACTTGGGTTTTCCTGATTCCAGGTCCAGTGCACCATGTACTATGCCATCTAGCTGTCTCTAAAATAAGTTCCTGGATCCCCTATAAAGATCTTTGTATCCTATTCTCCACTCTATTTGTAGTCTCAGAAATTTATGGATGGTGTGACAAGATCCAGAACTGAAACTAGTATCTGTATATGTATATGTGTGTATATGTATGTGCATGTCTGTGTGTGTGTGTGTGTGTGTGTGTGTGTGTGTGTATCCCAGGTTCTCCTTATTCTTCACATTAGGGTATATATTGGATCTAAACAACCATGGTCATTATGAGACAATAATGTACTACAGTAGGAAAAGCACTGTATTTGAAAGGTTTGGGCATGAATCCATCCTCTTTCTGCAACTTACTACCTGTAGTACTAGACAAGTCATTTCTCCTCCAAGAATCTTGGTTTCCTCATCTTTAAAATAAGGGGATTGGGTCAGATGATCTCTGAGGAGTCTCCCTTCCAGCTTTAAAGCTATGATGCTATAAATCTAACTATAGATAAAATCATTCTCCCTATCCTTTAGCATTCTTGTGCCAGTCAAGACTAAAGCCAGAATGGGATCTCATAGAGTCATAGATTGTCTCCCTCCAATGTCATATGTTCCAACCCTCTCAATTTGCTGTTGTTCAGTCATTTGAGTCATGTTCAATTCTTTGTGACCCCATTTGGGGTTTTCTTGGTGAAGATACTGGAGGAGTTTGCCATTTCCTTCTCCAGCTGATTTTTTTAGATGAGAAAACTGAGGCAAATAAGGATAAGTGACTTGCCCAGGATCACACAGTTAGTAAGTATCTACAGCCAGATTTTAACTAAGGTCTTCCTGACTCCAGGTCCAGTTCTCTATCTACTGCCCAATACCCCTCAACTTACTGATGAGGAAACAGCCTTCAGGAGACAGGGTAACCTGGCCAACATTACACATGTAGTAAGATTAAGGAGCAAAACAAATTCCTCTTTCTTCATAGACAATGTTCTTTCTCTCCACTGTACCATGTCAAAGTCATAAAATGGGTGAATTAATGACTTGAAGATTTCACTAGGCACTTGAAGTGTTTGCATGTCTGAGTTGATAGACTACACTTTGGAATGTGCAAAGAGGATACTTAAGCAAACACTCAAAAATGAGGGTTGGTGTGTGTTTATTTCACCTTCCAGTGCCTTTAAAGTAATTTATAAAAAGACTTCTCTTATTGACCAAAGTCTTGCTAGCAAAAAGTTCTATAACTTTAATAAGTCTCAAATATACAATGCTGAACAACACATTTTTCCAGAAGTAAAATAATATTTTCAATATCACAAAACCTTCTCTCCACAACAAAGATCAGTTCTACTTGAGAGGAATTTCTGTATTGTTTATGAAACAACCACATTCTCAAGGTCAGGTGGGCATTGAGTGACAGATTATTCCAGGAGGAAGCCCCAAATGGGTGTTAAGTTATACCCTCTGCATATTTAGATAATTACACAACTTGAAGAATCTGACCTGGTAGACAGTTTTGAGCCTCTCTCTAATCTGTATGTGTATACATACATACACATGCATACATATACAATATATGTTATATATATGGAACAAAATGGACAACTGAGAAATTTCAAGTCTGTAATTAGATATTTTAAATGGAAAACACTTGATGCTTATGCACTTTCTTCATTGACCTCAAATAAGTTGTAAAAGGACATTTAATTTCTATTCCTAGAAGATACACAATCTCATTTTGGTAAGCTTTTGTTGCTAAAATTCAATGACACCATCAGTTTTAGTGTCAAATAGAGTCATGGGTCATGAGTGGAATGTTCTTGAATAGTATCTTTTTAAGCTCATAGTGGTACTCAGCATTTTCAAATGCACAATGATACTATTCACCAATCACCTATGGAACAATTAGCTACTGTATGTATTACGCTTCCTTTAGTGTGGAAAACATGGCAGAGGCAGGACCAAGGACAGAAGCCTGAAACTCTTGTTAACCAGCCCTGAGTCATTGGAATTTCCAGACATTTCTGTTGACTCGAGTCACATATTACTCTTTCTTCTTCTCATTCTAGATCAGTGACTTTAGATAGGGCCCAGTACCATTGTTAATAACCAAACCAGGAAGCCCAATAATGGCCCTGCTGTGAATTCCTTCCTTCAAGCAAGAAGGAGGCTTGAGAGTAGAAATGCCAAAAGCTGAACTAAAGGTACTCCCCTGAAGTTCCAAAGGGAAAGGCTTACTGAGTTCCTGCCCTATAAAGCATTACTGAGAGCCTAAAACTGGAATAATCATTAAACAACAAAAATGATAAAGGTAAGTTCTCAGGAGGAAAGATCTTTCCTTTTGGCAAGAGGTGGATCTGAGGTCCCATAAAGTCTATAGTGGAATGACATGAAACACTAAGTCAATTAGGGGGTAGTACTTGCTACCCATTGGTAAGCAGACCCAAATTTCACTTCACATTCCATTACTAACTCACTTGGTAACTGTAGGGAAATAACTTCCTTCCTCCAAACCTGTTACTTCATCTGTTACAATGGAAAGTACATTTGTCGTATGTGAGAATAAATGACTTTTTTAAAACTCCGTTGCCACTTGCTTGAGAGTTTGCTAAAGCAAACCTTCCTCCATCCTCTTGTGTACCTCTTATCCTCTTTCATGCTGCATGGCATGGTTCAAACTAAATAACTGTTGAAATCCATTCTAACTTCATGGGGTGAGTAGAAACTTTCTAGGAGTCTAAGATGGCAGGACAGGGTGGACAGTAGAGAGAAAAGACAGAAGAAAGAAGGAGCAGGATAAATAAAATGAACTTTCTGTGATTAGGTATGCTAGTCATCAAAAGATAGTCAGCAGAAAATAGTAAATAGATTGCTACATTCAAATCATGACTTTGATATCTATAACAACAATAATAATAACAATAGTGCATTTACATAGCCCTCCCAGGTTTGCAAATTATTTTACATACATTATTTCATTTGGTCTACACAATAACCCCAAAGGTAGGATTGACTGGTGTAGTCATTTCACAGCTGAGAAAACTGAGACTGAGAAAAGTTGATTAACTTATCCAAGGTCACAAATCTAGTATTTGAGGCAAGATAAAAATCTAGGTCTTCCTGATCCCAAGTCTGGCATTCTAGTCAGTACACTACTCACTGGCTATGTGACCCTGAACAAGTCATATCTCATGCAACTTCCTAGGACTTATATTCTGTCATATATAAACTGCTTTCTATGTTGATATACAGCATCTGAAATCATAGACTTCTGCCTATTAATCAAAAGATCCCATTGCCTGGAAGTTCCTTAAATCTATAGCACTATCAGTGACAGCTAATATTCATAAAGATAAAAAAGGTTAATGTTTGGAAGATTTTTAATGTTGATGTCATTATGACATTATACATTTTCTTTGAAAATTGTTGAACTACTTAACTACTTATAATAACTCGCTATTGACTACATCATTTACTTAGCCAAAATTCCCCTTTCCTTAACTAGATACTATAGTCTTTCCTCTTTCCCATCCATTGTCCACACCTCTTTTAAAATATTCTTCCCAACACACAGGTCTGACCATATTATACCCCAATTCAAAAATTTTCAGTATCTTTTGCCTATAAAATATAATATAGACTCCTTATGGGATTGAAGAGCCTACACAATCTGACTCCAGCCTACCGTCCTGACTATATTCCAGTCAAACTGAATTATTAGCTTTTTCTCATTCTTGACTTGTCATCTCCCACCTTTGTGTATTATAATAGGCCATCCTCTATGCTTGGAATACACTCCCCCCTTCTCCAATGTGGCCTATTAAAATCCTTCTCTTCCTTTTAGGTTCAGCGGAGGGGCTATATCTTTTATGAACCTCTTCAATCCTCCCAAATGAAAGTATTCTTTCCCTATTCAGCTTTTCCTAGAGAATTATTTCTGAATCTATCCTTGACCCTCATCACACTCTACATTTTACCATATTTCTCTGTGAATAGCAGATCCCAGTGGTAGAAAACAAAAGTGATTCCAGTGCAGCAATTGTCCCTTTTTATTGTTGTCTCCCCAGCACCTAGTATAGCACCTTAACAGCTGACTTTTCAATGTTGGAGAAACCATACGAAGATAGTTATCTTAATATAACATTGTTAGAGCTATGAATTGCTCTATTGCAAAAAGCAACTTAGAAATATGCTTGAAAAATTATAATTCCCATAACTTTTGAATCAGATACTCCATAGCTAAGCATTTGTCTCAAGGAGTTCAAAGACAGAAAGGTCCCATGTATTGCTTCCCAAGGAAGCAATACATTCTTACCAGCCCTTTTTAGATAGCAAAGAAGTTGAAACAAAATAGATGCCCATTGATTGGGAATGGATAAATGAATTGTGGCAAATAAATGCTATGGGACATTACTTTGCAATAAAAATTAACGCAAAGAATTCAAAGAACCATGGGGAAAATTCTATGAACTAAAAAAGAGTGAAGCAAATAAACAAACCACAGAAAGCAATATCTATAATGACTATAGCGAGGGTGGAAAACCTGCAGCCTCAAGGTCACATGTGATTCTCTAGATAGTCAAGTGCAGTCCTTTGACTGAATCCAAACTTCACAGAAAAAAAAATCCCCTTAATAAAAGGATTTGTTCTGTAAAACTTTAACTTTATCAAAAGACAGTACCCAAGGACATAGAAAGCCACATGTGTCCTCAAGGCTGCACGATCCCCTCCCCAGCTCTATAGCAATATAGAAAGACAAAAAACCTTCGATGCTCAATACTGTATACAATTATTACAACCAAATTCTCCCTCTGCAAATTGATGAGAAAATACATTTCCCTCTCTTCTTTGTAGAGTTAAGGGGCTTGGCTATGGAACACTGCATATACTATCAGACTCAGTTGAAATTTAGTTTTCCTGAACTGCTTTTTTTCTTCTTCCATATTCTTATTCTTTTTTACAAGGGATGGTTCCTTGGATGGAGAAGGATGAGTTGTTGTTTTTTTTTAATGAAAGTGATATAAAAACAAAAGCTATCAACTCCTAGTAGATACAAATGATCAAAAGATATGAAGAACTTTTCCAAGAAAGATTAATAAGTAGCCCAACTATTATTAACAAATTAAAGCAACTCTATGGTTCCACCTCACATCCACCACATTGGCAAAGCTTACAAAAAAAATTATACTACCAATTGTGGAGAGGACTAAGAGAAAACAGGCACATTAATTCACTTTTTGTTGAGATGTAAGTTAGTCCAGCCATTCTGGAAAGCATTTTGGAACTATAACCCCAAACAGCCAAACTGTGCATATTCTTTGACCCAGCAATACCTCAATTAAGTCTATGCTATCCCCCAAAAGATGAAAGAAAGAGCAAAAGGATCCATATATCAAAAAGCACATATAGTAACTCATTTTGTAATAGCAAAGAACTAGAAACTAATTAGGCTCCTATAAAAGAATGGATAAACAAACTATGTAGATTAATATAATAGGAGATGTTGGTCATCATAAGAAATTGCAAAATGTGTGGTTCCAGAGAAACCTAGGAAAGACTTGCATAACTTGATACAGTGGAGTAAGCAAAAGAGAACAATTTAGACATGAGAACAATATTATAAAGAAAACCAACTTTGAAAGACATGAGAACTCTAATCAATGCAATGAATACAATTCCAGAGGACTGATGATTAAGTATGCTACCCATCTCTTGACAGAGAGGTTATGACTTCAAGATGCAAAAAAAATGTTTTTAGATACAGCTAATTTAAGGATTTTTTTTTGCTTGACTATGTGTAGTTGTCACAAAGGTTTAGGTTTTCTTTACATTTTCTCGATGGGAGGAGGCTGGACAAATGGGGATGAGACTACAATGGAAGGAAGGAAGGAAGGAAGGAAGGAAGGAAGGAAGGAAGGAAGGAAGGAAGGAAGGAAGGAAGGAAGGAAGGAAAGAAGGAAGGAAGAAGTCACTAAAATATTTTTTTAATAGAGGAAAGAAGGACAGCCAGACAGAAAAACAGACAAGTAGGACAGCTTTGAAAGCTATAAGTTAAACTTATCAAATGCCTAAAAAGAAAAAAGAATTGCAATTTTACATATGTTTCTCTTTTTCTGTTCTATTACATGCATGGAAATGCCTATTTTGTTTGGTGGTATTAAGTTCAGAATAAAAATAAATGTTTAGAAAGCAAGCATGTTTAAAATTAACTAATAATTGACCTTTATATAGCATTTGTATATATTTTCTCATTTAATCCTTACACTTGTCATGTGAAATGCTGCAGGAATTTTATCTCCACTTCACAGATGTGGAAACTCAGATTATTCCATAATCATACCACAAGTAGGAATTCATTCATTCAATGAGCACTTATTAAATGCCAAATTTGTACAAGGCATTGTGCTAGGCACGAGGATACAAAGATAAGAAAATGAAACAATTCCTACCTCCAAGGAGTTTGTGTAAGGCAGAATTTAACCCTAGGTGCTTCCTGACTACTAGACCAGCAATATTTTTTCACCTTAATTATCTTACACCATTCTACCTTTCTACTTCTTTAAATGAATTAATAAAGATGAATACTACACAAAGAAAATATGTAAATCCATACAGCTCTTCTTCTGGTTCCCTGAATGATCTTCCTTTTAGAAAAAAGCAGCCCAGGAGTGTTACCTGACATTATACTTCAATGACTCCATAATTTCATTCCTTCATCTCATCAGAACCTTGTACTTTGCCCCTGGAACTACCCTAGGCACTATGGATAATTTTTGCCTTCTCTTGCCTGGAATTAGGCCTCCATGGTAACTTTCTGGTCACCATTTCTAAACCATGATACCTTGGACATACCTTCACCAAACCTGCTTTCAAATTTTTTTGTACTTGTTATCTTCCTCCATTAGAAAGTTAACCTCTTGAGGTGGCTAGGTGGCACAGTGAATAGAGCACCAGCCCTGGAGTCAGGAGGACCTGAGTTCAAATTTGGCCTCAGACACTTGATACAAAAACTAGCTTGGGCAAGTCACTTAACCCCAACTGCCCTTCAAAAAGCAAAAAAAAGAAAGAAAAGAAAAGAAAGAAAGTAAACCTCTTGAGGGTAGGAACTATTTTGCTTTCTTGTGTTGTGTCCATAGCACTTAGCAAAGTATCTCACTCATAGCCAGCACCCAATAAATGTTTTTGTTGGTCACCATCATTCATTCATTCATTCATTCATTCATTCATTCATTCATTCATTCCTTGGATGGTTCAGAATCCTTTTATTGAGAGGATTTGTTCTATGAAATTTCTATTAAGTCAAAGGGCCACATTTGAGGACCTAGAAGGCCACATGTGACCTCGAGGTCACAGGCTCCCCACCTCTGATTCACCTTCTCAACCTGTGCAATTCTTGTTCATGTTCTATGGATCTTCCAAAGAGGGTTTCCCCACCATAATAGATGCCTCCTTTCCTTTAGGTATTTTTTAGTTTAATGGGTATCAAAATAGCACTTGGAGAATCTATCTGCTAACCCTCAATTTCACTATTGATTTTGCAGGAAATTCAATTCAGCATTTGGTTTTAGTTATCTAGATTATTTTTGCCCCAAGTAGATTCATGAGTTTTGCCATAAGAATTGTACTGGTACCCAATTCTCCGTCCCATTAAGTGTGAAGAGTTTACCTATTCTAGGCCCATAAGACAAGCCTTGTATTTTTCCTCCCAGGACTGAAGAAAACAAAGAATATCTTTCCTCTCATCTAGTCTCATGGACATTCTCTTTTCCCTTAATAGTGGGTCACTATGAAATTTTAAAAGTACACAAGAATAAATAATGCAGCCCCAGTTGGGGCTTAAAGTGAACCTGTTGATAGAGCATTTTCCCATGATGTAAAAGCTTCAGGGAGGAGCAGCTAGGTGGCACAGTGAATAGAGCACCTGCCCTGGAGTCAGGAGGATGTGAGTTCAAATCCAGCCTCAGACACTTGGCAAACTTACTAGCCATGTGACTTTGGGCAAGTCACTTAACTCTAATTGCCCTCCAAAAAAAAAAGCAGAAAAAAAAAGCTTCAGGGGAGTTGTGATTCTCTGCTGGAAAAAGAGATAGTCTTGTGAAGTGTTTTCTCCCCTCTGCAGGGCTTCAGTAGAAAAAATACAGAAAAGCCCAAGAAGTAGGAACTTTGGTTTCTACGACTACCCATGTGACTTTGGGCACATTTCCCTTCCCTGATCTTCAGTTTCCTCATCTAAAGAATAAGGGCAATAATAATACCTGCAGTACCTATCATTCATAGTTATTGTGAGTTTCAAGTGAAATAAATGTTTGTAAAGTTGTTTCAAAAAAAAGTTTAGTTAGTATTATGCACAAGAAATCCCCTGACTTAAAGTATAGCATTGATGATTTCAATTGTACATTTTTTGGGGGTAGGGGTGTCCTTATTTAAAAAAAAAATTAAGACCAGTAACAAAGAATGAGAGATAATGGTACGATAAATCGAAAACTGACCTCAAAGTCAGTTGTTTGACCTTGGCAAATCAATGAACACCTGAGGGTTCCCAACAACTCTCTAAATTACTGAGCAGGTGCTCAGCTATAACTGTAAAGAAATCTTCCTCACCAGGAATTACTGAGATGAATCAAATCACAGATCTACTAAAAAAAATGTATAAGGAAACATACCAGGCACTAAAGACATAAAGCTATTAAATCGTAAGATTCCGTTGGACTCTCTGGAGTCAAAAGGGAAGAGTGAGAGTTGAGTAGAGGAGTAGCTTGGGCTTCTAGAATGCTTTTCTTTCAGTGATGTCAAGGTGCTTTAGCTGGATGACCATATTGAACCCCACTATACTTTAATGAAGAGGAGTGGAAGTCAGTAAGCTGAAACATTGAAAGGCCACAGAACCAGTCTCAGGTCACACAATAAAAGCTCACACTTATAAAGCCCTCTAGAATTTGCAAAATGCTTTCTTCACATCAACTGTGTATGATAGTGCAAGTAGGATTGTCCTGTTTTTTCAGATGAGGAAACTGAGGCTCAGCCAAAGAGGCCAAGTCACTTGTTCAAGGTCACACAGCTGGTTAAGAGTTAGAGACCTGAGGGGCGGCTAGGTGGCGCAGTGAATAGAGTGCCGGCCCTGGAATCAGAAGGACCTGAGTTCGGAGCCGGCCTCCGACACTTAATCCATACAAACAAAAACCTAGCCGTGTAACCTTGGGCAAGTTACTTAACCCCAATTGCTCTAAAAGGGGCGGCTAGGCGGCGCAGTGAGTAAGAGTGCCGGCCTCGGAGTTGGGATGACCCGAGATCAGATCTGGCCTCAGAAAATGAGCACCCACACATAAATAATGGCCAGCCGTGTAACCTTGAGCAAGTTACTTAACCCCAATTGCTTTAAAAAAAAAAAAAAAAGAGTTAGAGACCTGAGTTGGGGCTCCAGTCAGGTCTTCTGACACCAAGCCCACAACACCATTACATTCTGCTATACCAGCAGAACTAATATTTAAACTGAACTTTCCATCCCTCAACCTGTGCTCTTTTTCTATCATACTCTACTGCTTTTCATGGAATGAACTATAAGGGACATTTGGAAGAGAATATGCCCTCCCCAAGTCCACCTCAATACCCTGATTCCCAAATAGAAACAGTTGGGAACGGGAAAACATTCCCTCTCCAGAAACTATCCCCAGCTGAGGATTTTATTCCCAGTAGAGTGAAGGGTGAAAAAAAATAATAATAAACCCACACCAACAGGCAGCTCAATTTACTTCTATGACTTCATCAGGGCAGAATTTTAATCACAAGGAAAGGTCAAGCCCAAACTCTGACTGGCTGAGTGAGACTAACCCCTCCCCTACCCCAGGCAAGAAAGACCTGACTACTGAAACTTCCCAGGAACTTCCCAGGCTTTCTCTCCTGATCCCAGGCTTCAGAGATAGGAAGCCTGAGACTAGACTAGGATTCAGAGGACTTGAGGTTTTGTCCAGGCTCCATCACTATCATGCTCTATGACCTTGGGCAGCATTTTCTAGGCCTCAGTTACCTCAAGTAAAAAAATGAAAAGATGAGATTAGACGAATTCTTAGCCAGGGGTTCTTAACCTGGTATCAGTGAACTTTTTAAAAATATTTTTTTCATAACTATTTCTACATAACTGGTTTCCTTTGTGATCCATTGTATTTTATTTCATTGCATTTTAAATATTTTCAGAAGTGGTCCATGGATTTCACCTGACTGCCAAAGGGGCCCATGACACCAAATAGGTTGGCTCCCTACTCTGAGATATCGTCCAGCTCCGAGAATTGAGTCTATAGCCACCCCATGGCTAAAAGAAGAAAGAAAATGGCTGTTGCTGCCCAGCTTGAATCCATCTTCCAAGCCACCAGCCTAACCATAGGTCCTGTCTCTCCTTCTTCATGCCCAGTTGATTTTCAGAACTTGAATCACTTGGGCGAGGTCATTGCTCAGACAGAAAAGCTCCCTGCCTCTATCTGGCTCTTGGGGAAATAAAAGATAGGCCTGTCACAGCAGGTAATTGTACTTTCATAGCACTGTTGTGTTGGGAAAACTCAAGTCTTGTTTTCTAAGTAAACAGCTGCTATGGGAGGAGGGAAAAGATGTTTTTTAATGCAGCAACAACTATTTCCTGCTCTTTTCCAACCTCTCCTTCTTTTCTCCTCCCAGCCCTGCTGTCCATGCTCCATTGCAGCTCCTACTATAGAATCATCAACCAAAGCACCTCAGAGCCAACAAGGATCTCCTCAGTCATTTATGCCAACCCCCTCATTTTGTAGATCAGATGACTATGAGCTGAAAAGGATTTTAGAGATCATCTAATCTGATCATTTTTATTCAATTCAGTGTGTTTTTTATTAAGCATCCACTTTCTGCATTCAAGGTACTGGACTAGGCACTAAGAGTACAATGACCAAAATGAAGCTGTACTTACTCTCAAGAAACTTACATTCTACTGGGGTGGGAGTAGAGAGAGATGCAGAATGTAAACAAAAAATAAGTAGTAATTTCAAAAAGAAAAGGCCCTTGATTACCAAAAGTGGGAGGGGGCAGGCACTGTGGGGGAATCAAGGGAGGCCTCCTCTAGGGGGTGGTACCTAAACTCTTTTTTTTTTTTAAGGCAATTAGGGTTAAGTAACTTGCTCAAGGTTACACGGCCAGTCATTATTTATGTGTGGGTGCTCATTGTCTGAGGCCGGGACCTATCCCAGGTCCTCCAGACTCTGGGGCCTGCGTTCTTACTCACTGCGCCACCTACTGCCCCTACCTAAACTCTTGATTTGAAGGATACTATGCAATGCAAGAGGTGGAGTGGAAGAGGGGGTGCCTTCTATTCTTGGGGGACCACCAATGTAATGGCATGGAGGTGGGATAAGATATTAAGGATCACAGAGATTAAATCTTCTATGTAAGGTCACAGGATGTAGCTAATGTCAGGACCAAGACTAGAACTCAATTCTCTGGACTCAAGTCTCCAATACTCTTGATGCCACATGCTCCCACCTTCTATCTGATTTTGAAGTTTAATAATGAGACTAAAATCTTGTGAAACTTATTAGTTCTACTTCAGCCTTCAGTGCCTCTTATGAAATGGGTCTAGGTCTTTGGACAGATATTTTCTTGAACAAAGAAAAGTCCTCTCCTTGTATCCCTGAGAGTTATAAGCCTGGCTTATTCCTGTGTGTTTCTGATTGAACAGATATCAGTAATCAATAGCAGACTGCCCTGAAACATAATTCTCATTTTTAATTTTTATAATTGTTATTTGACTAAGTAGGATACTTAATAAGTAGAATCAGAAGGAACCTCTAGGGTTCAAATTCTTATGATATATATGGCATAAAAAGAGTAGAAGCCAACTTAAATCAGCAATGATAAACAAAAAAGAATATCTCCCCTGCCTGCCCCCAGCCTCCTAGTTCCCTTTTAAATGCTATCTTTCCCATTAGAATGTAAGTTCCTTGAGGGTAGGAACTGTCTTTTTTGCTTGTATTTGTAGCCTGATACATCATAAGTGCTTAATAAATGTTCTATCAATCTATCATCTCTCTCTCTCTCTCTCTCTCTCTCTCTCTCTCTCTCTCTCTCTCTGTCTCTCTCTCTTACTTCTACTACCAGTGATCATAATCTGTGCATAAGAATGCTAAGATCTAGAACCAAAAGGTAGACAAAAAGAGCTGACCATGATTTCAGGAATTTCAGGATTTGCTGCTGAGGCAAACTTCAATGCTGAGAACTGCAAGTTATTATGAAATGCATAGGAGAGGTAAAACATGGGAAGAGGAACACATCCCCAAAATACCCCAAGGTTCATTTGCAGTTGGGGTTCAAATAAATATACACACATGAACATACACACCCCTCTTCCCACAGTTCTTCTTTCAAGAGAACATTCTGAGATACTGAAGAGGGGACTTTTGTATTGGAAGAAAGATTGGATCACTTAGAAATGATCTTGACAGTTATGATTCTAAAGGTTCAGGGTGAACAATGAAGGAACCTTTGGGCTTCTGGCCCCAAATAAACTGAAAGCAAGATGTGGTCTGCTCATAGCAGTTCAGCAAACATGTATTGAGCTTGTTTACTATGTGTATCAGGTACCATGCTAGGTACTGAGGTGAGAGGAGAAGGGAGGGCAGTAGAACAAAGACAAAAATAAAGATATTATATAATACTGGAGGGAAAGAGCATATACACAGATAAGTAAATGCAATACAGTAATTTTTTTGAAGGGAAGGGTAAAAGGGCTAAAAATAATCATTGTAGGTATCTGGAAAGGTCCCATCTAGGAACTGACTCTTGATCAGAACTCTGAATAAATTTAGGCATTTGAAGAGATGATGGTAAAAAGAGAAAGCATCCTATCTTGTATGAAAGTACAAATAAGGCCCATAAGTATAATGCTTTAAAGAGACTGAATAGTTTGAGGCATGCCACACCTCCTCTTCTCATAGGAGATGCAAGCCCTATGGGCTACAGCAATACTTCAGGATAAGATATTTAAAGACTGAAAACCACGTACAGTTTAAACTATAGGAAGACAAAGGCCTACTAAGGTCCTAATGCTCTAAACTGATATATTAAAGTCAACCAAGTCTCCATAGGCCCTGGCATACCTCCCACAGGTGTCTCCAGTCCCATTTAGTGCTGCTCAAGCCTATAATTTCTTGCAAATTTTTTGACCCTTCAATTTTCCAAGTAGTATAAGCATATTAGGGAAAATTACTACAGTAATCTACTATATGATAAACCCAAAGACTCCAGTTTCTGGGTCAAGAGCTCACTATTTAATGAAAACTTCCTTGAAAACTGAAAAATCATATGGCAGAAACTAGGAATAGACCAACATCTTAAACCACATATCAAGATATGATAAAACTTGGTTCATAATTTAGAAGCTCTAGAAGGGAGTGGCCTCCATCATTGCAGGCCAGTACCTCCTCTGAAAGCTAAAGTCTTAAAAAGTTACCTAGAGCACTGAGAGGTTCAGTTACTTACCCAGAATCACACAAGCAGTGTCAGAAGCATGACTTGTACCTGGACCTTGTTGGGGACTGATTCTCTCTCTACCATAGTGCCACCCAGATTGCTATTAGCTTTAACTAGTCCCATTCACTTACAACTATTATGTTACCCAGTTCCTGACAGAGGTGATAGATTCAAAATGCAGAGTCAGACATATTTTTGCACAAGGACAATGTATATATTTTGCTTGACTATGTTTGTTACAAAACTCTTGTTTTTATTTTTTTTCTTTTTAAATTGGTGAGAGGGATGGAAGAGAAGAGAAAATACACACTTATTAATTGAAAAAGAAAATTTTAAAAATTTAGTCCCACTGGCTCCTCTGTGAATTGCAAGGCTCTTTGCCTCCAGCAGTAAATCTTTCAAAAAGCTAGAAATAATAATAATAATAGCTAATATTTATATAGCACAATATTCCAGGTGTTTTATAATCTTATTTGATCTTCACAATAACCCTAGGAGACAGGTGCTATTGTTATCTTTATTTCACAAAAAAGGAAACTGAGGCAAACAGAGATTGGGTGACTTACCCAGTATCACACACCTCGTAAGTGTCTAAGGACAGATTTGAACATAGGTCTTCCTTACTCCAGGACCAGCCCTCTATCTATTGTACCACCTAATTGCCCAATCTCCCCTTAACCCCAGAAAACATCCAGAACATTCAATGAATCACTGTCAATCAAGCTTAGTTTGTATCCTTGCTAGTGGTGAGGGGGCAGAAACAGCAGGAAATAGCTTTGGAGAAAAGATGCTTTATATAGAGAATTCAGACACTTTGGATGGCTTTGCTCCTTCCTTAGGCCAGAAGCTCTTACTAGATCCACTTCTCAGAAAGCAGTGGTGACGTGATCAGGATCATGCAGTATTATCTATACTTCAGCACATATATCTCTTGAAATTTCAGCCTACTGTGGTACAAAAGGGCAGGAAGAAGGACCCATCCATGAAAGCAGGAACAACATGAAACTCCATAAAGTGGAACCAGGGACACTTAGCTTTTACTAGGACTCAGGAGAGCTTATTCATTCATTCTTACAGCAAACACTTATTAAGCATGTACATGTAAGTACTATTCTGTCACTGAAGGTAGACATAGATAAAAAGTCTAGCTAAGTCCCTATCCTCACTTGCAGGCAGTCTAATGATAGGATAAGATACAAACACACACAACTGTAATCCACAATATTTCAAGAAAAGTTCATTAAAGAGCTGAAAAACAAAGTGTTATGTGAGGCATAAATAGAGGGAGATAACAAGATGTAGGATCCAGGGAGGCTTTGTGGAAGGGGGAGCGTTTGAATTGGGCTTTAAATGAGTTCAATAGGTGAAGAGGATGGTTGGTTTGCAAAGATGTCCACCCCAAAATAATGGAATGGGATGGAACCGAATACTCCTCATTCCTTAGCTCTTGTTGAATTCATTATCAGTGATCATGAATACATCCCTTAACTGTGTTCAAATGCATTTATGCCCCCATCTAATATAGAATTTGGTTTTACTGAACACAATTCTAGCAATCAAATCTTATAAAGCCAGAGGATATGTAATGCCAGTTTTCCATTCACCAATTATTGAACCTCTCTACTCATTATATGTGCTCATGTACTTGATGTATGTTATAGTATACTACATCCTAATACACGAGAGAAATTAGACATACATCAGACTGAATACAACTTTATTTGCATGACATTCTCCACGTACAATGTGTCCCTGTGCCATTTGCAGAATTAAATAATAGCAAAGGGAGCAAGGCATTGGGAAGAAGAGAGAAAGATTTTCAGATGGGATTTGAAAAGAGATAGAGAGTTAAGGTGATACATTATTCGACAAATATAAATGCATCTTCTGATATGATGTCTGCCCTATGAAGCACATAATTTAGCTACACATATAAAGCTATCTTACCTCCACAGACACTGCTGAGCTGATTCCAAGGGGAAAAGGAGAAGCCAGAAGGAACTATGAAAAAATTGAGATTAGCATATTCCAGAAGAGAAAGAGACACTGGCTACTCAGTCAAAATTTGACATCTCAGGCTGATGGAAACCGTTTGTCTTCTTTAAATATTTATATTTAACCCCTTAGCTAGGTTTGAACCAATCAAATATCTCACTCATAATGTAAACTAATTCTGATTGTTATTATTATTGATAGTAAAATGCATTGAAATAAAGCATCAGTCCTCAAGGCATGCTCTTTTATGGCTGTTTCTGAAACACAACCACAATGAGGAGGACGCTGCAATGAGATGGCTTCTCTGGTTACCACTGACACTTTCAAATTATTTTCTATAAAAGAATTTGAGGGCTTCACAATCTGGGGCTTGCTCTTTTTAACATTCTAGGACTCACCACAATCTGTGACTTGGTGCTAGGGAATTGCTGAGGTACAAAGAGATTATGTGATTTTCCCAGAGTCACAGATAATAAGTAGTATGCACTATAATTTGAACTTGGGTCTCCCTGACTCCAAGTCCAGTTTTCCAGCCACCATACCATACTGTGCCCCAAACTACCATTCATTCATTTTGTACACGTTCTACATGTGCTTATTTATATACATCTCATTATCACATTAGAATAGAACTTCCATGAAGTTAGAGAACATTTTATTTTTGCCCCTATATGCCCAGTGTTATCATAGCACCTGCCTCAAAGTATTTAATTGTTGTTGTTCAATCATGTCCAACTATTCGCATCCCCCCAAAGAGGGTTTACCATTCCCTTCTTCAGCTCATTTCACAGATGAGGAAACAGACAAATGGGTTAAGTGAGTTGCCCAGGGTCACACAGTTAGTAAGAGTATGTAGCCAGATTTGAACTCAGAAAGATGATCCTCCCTGACTTCAGACCTGGTACTCTATCCACTATACCACCTAGCTGCCCAAGTATTTAACAAATCCTAATTAATCCCTCTTGTGGATCAGGGAAGAACTAAAGTGCCATGTGTGAGAAATGTATTTCTATGTGAAGACACAAGGACTCTGCTCCTTGCTGTGACCAACACATTAATGGTAACAAAGCTGTCATCATATGTGACATCTTTTAAAGGAGTCAGCCCTCATGTGTTGGCAACTTACTGTTAAGGTAGATTTGTTGCTGAAAGAACGTGGCTGAAAGAGCTATAACTACTGACTCAGTTCGGAGGAGACCTCCAAAGTTCACTGTGATTAATACACTGTTCTGGAAATAACAACTTAGAACAGTCACCCAACAAAATGCTCCAGTAGCAAAGGTGAAGCTAGGTTTGTTTCATTTGCCAATTTTGTAGACAAGCCTTCCTTTCTATATGTGTTTGTTTACTCATTATTCAGTCGTGTCCAACTCTTTGTGACCACTTTGGGGTTTTCTTGGCAAAGCACTGGGGTAGTTTGTCATTTCCTTTTCCAACTCATTTTACGGCTGAGTAAACTGAGGCAAAGAGGGTTAAATGACTTGCCCAGGGTCATACAACTAGTACCTGTGGCCTGATTTGAATTCAGAGAGAAGAATCTTCTTAACTCCAGGCCCAGCACTCTATCCTATGCCACACACTATGCCACCTAGCTGCCCGGTACTTTCATATATATTATTAATAAAAATGATTAACAGTGTAGGGCCAAGGGAGGAGCCTACTAACAGACCACTAGAGACATAACTATTCTACCACTGAGCCTATCTCTCTATCTTATCCACAGGGATGATAGAAGAGAATGACAAAAGCTTACTAAATTTCAGAAAAGTTATTTACATTCCATTCCTTGATCTAGTCAAAAAGGAAATTATATTACTCTGGCCTGATACCTAGGAGAATAGATTTTTAAATGGGCAGGACCTAATAAGCCACTAACTAAAAACCTTCATTTTACATATGAGGAAACTGAGGCCTAGATGGTTTAAGCAACTTGCTGAAAGAAACATTGGGAGGAAGGGACAGAGCTAGGATCTTATTAGGACTTTTCTCACTGTACCCTCAGCTTCCCACTTGTTCTTGGTGAATTCATAATGGCTTTTAGTTATCACTGCTTCTCTTTATAAAAGCTTGTAAAAACAATTTAACCTTAGACACTGATGAGCTATGTGACCCTAAGCAAAGTCACTTACCCCCTGTATGCCTCAGTTTCTCCATCTGTAAAATGAGAATTATAATACCACTACTTCCCAGGTTTGTTGTGAGGCTCAAATGGAGGCAATAGTTGTAAAGTACTTAACACAGTGCCTGGCACAAAGTAAATACTGTAAAAAATGAGTTGTGTGTTATTATTACTCTATTGTTATGCCTTTAATATCCAGAAATTAATGTTATAGGGCATTATTGTGCTCCAACTTATTTGCATATAGTTGCTTTAAAACCAAAGAGGGCAAAATTAAAACTATGAGAAATGTAACTATTTGGATAGCAATGTATGATTAAGAAAGAGCTGTTGAATTCATAGGTGAAATTTGTTGAATTATTACCTTTTAAGTGAACCAAGAATCTCCGAGTGTCAGGAGGTTCTGGTTTAAGCCATTCAAAGGCAGAGACTAATAAGGTATAGGAGTTTGAGTCTAAGCCTGAATACTGAAGAATCTGGTAACTGAAAACTAAAGGAAAGCAGGAAGAATAAAGCAGTTTTATCTGAGTTGTTTGGAAACTAAAAATCAGGGATCCTTCAACTGACAAGACATCTGATTGGTTGGTGAGTGGTTCCCTAGAGTTTGAGATGAAATCTTTCATATGTGCCTGCTGTTCTTTTCTGCCTTCCTCTAGTTTGAAAGGGAAAATCAGAAAGGGGAAAGGAATTTTAGAATTGCTTTGCTGATACTGAAATTTAATTGGAAAATATAGAATCTTAGGGGGTGAAATGCTGGCTAAACTTGGTTTTCTTTGCTCAGAAAGTTTAAATGAGTTGTTTGCTGTGAGTTCTGTTTTGATTGGACAACACAGCATTCCAGTGAATGAATAGCTGATTGGGGCAGTCTGGGTGCCCAATGGTAGCTAGATTGAGAATCTTTGTAATTTTCTGGTTTAAAGAGAACTTCTAGCCAAATTAATAGCATGAAAATTTTCCAAACCACCCTGCCCCTTTAAAGGGTGACTGGAAGTTAAAAGAGCTTGTAAATGCTACAACAGTTGGAGTAAAGAGAAGCAGATTTGCCCAGCTGGAGAGCAGAGGAGACCAGCAGTTAAACAGTTTTCAGAGGTGCAGTTATTCTTGAAGGGACTAATGACAAGTCTGCATTGTAAAGCTATGGGTCACCCAAGAACATTTTACTTCCTCACATCCTTCCCTGTCAGGTTCCTGTAAGTATGTTCCAGCTCTCCCTAACAGATAGTGGGTATATTTTATTATTCCTACACTTGCATTAATATGTGAGTACCTGTGGAGTGATTTATCATTTTGTTTGCCTTATTGCTAAGTACATGGTTATGTTTAAGATTTTGTGTCATTATTGTGAGTCGCTGGTTTGTATAAATGGAAAAGAGACCTATGGTGGCTCAAGAACTAACATGGTAAAAGAATTGTATCATAAATAAACACACACACACACACACACACACACACACACACACACACACACGGGCTACTCTTAGGACCCTAAAGAAATTGAATACAACTGCATGGTGATAGTCCTTGCCTGGGGACATTGATCTACCAGAACAAAAGAAGGTTTGAATAAGCAACCCAATGTAGATAATTATTAGGTGTTTACACACATGGGTAAGATATTTTAGGTGCTATAAAGTGTATGGCTTGTCCCATCGATTCCTAGCTTTTACATGGAAATGTTGAAAAGTTATGAATAATGACACTTATCAAACCAAGGTGGAATTGGCTGCCTCTGGGGGCAGTGAGAACCCCTTAAAGAGCTCTTAAAGCAGAGGATAGATGATCGCTACCAAGGTATGATATAGAGGAGATTCTCATGCTGGAACTCACTTCATTTCTCTAAGGCTCAGTTTCCTCATCTATAAAACAGAAATAAAAATACTTGAACTATCTATGTCACAGTCTTGCTGAAGGAAAATATTTTACAAACTATAAAGGATTACATAAATGAAAGTTATTATTGCCATGAAGGCTTGCCTGAATATAAGGAAGGCAAGATTGGGAAGCTTGGGAGATGGATGGCCTCCTTCACTTAACTTATACCATCTAAGAGAAAAAAAAGTTGTGCTTAAAATAACCAGCCTATGAAGCAATGTGAAGCCCAAGTCAGGTTTCAATATCTTGGAATACATTTGGGGCAGAGATGAAAAAAAAGAGGCATCAGTGTCAGCCAGATAGACTGAAGAAGAAAGCAGGTACTTGGAATTTCATGAGCTTTTCATGGACTTTCATGAGAATTTCAAGAGTTTCGGGACATAGCTTCAGCCCTAATGTTAGTCAGTTAGCTTGGGAGCAGTGATGAAGGGAACATGGAAGGATGGACCCTAGTTTTATGTTCTAATAAGATTAAAAATCAAGAAAATGAATTCATATGGAAAATCTCAATGGTTTTGCTTAGGAGAGTGAAAGACAAATTAATCAGTTTATCCCTGACCAAGCAAGGAACTAGAGCGTCCTGGCTGGACATGAGGACCCAATAAAAACAGGGGAGTTGGGTAGAATGGCAACCTGAGTCCTTGAGTCCCTTTGTTGCCAAGCAGAGATTTTCCAATAAAAAAGTACTGTGATGAAAAGCAACAAGACTGGCTCCAAATCACAGATATATAAACTCTTCCTAGTTCTATTTCAGGAAAATGATTTCCCAAGTAGAGACACAGGGTGATGGAGGACATAAGTAACATATGGCTATGGAATGACATCATGAATCAGGGGTCACCCTTTAATGATCACTAGCATCAGGGCTACAAGAGCCACGGGAGGTCATCCAAAGACCCTCATGCTGGCAGGTACCTATGAATCTAATTGCCTATGACCAGGTGCACTCTGATTTCCTACCTATACCTGAAACAGGGTATACCTTGTCTCATCACTTTTTTATTTTCTTGGCCTACTTCCTTGGTTCATCAACTGAGACACTACATGTTGATTTGTTATTCCACTTTATTCTCTAGGATCTGCTCCTTTAGTTCCTTGACAAGGATCTCATTTCCACACCCATTCCCACCCCAGTTTTGCTTGATGAACCACATTTGTTCTCAGTCTCCAGTCCATGGCTATCCTTACCTCAATGGTTTTTCTATCATAGCTAGGATAAACTGGCCACAGGTAATGCTTTACTCATAGTTCTACCAATCCCAGGTATATTTACTGGATCCTATGACCAGAATATTTCCTGGTTCCTTTACGTTCAATAAAACACCAAGTTTTGAGTGAAGATTTAAATGAAAAAATATTGATTACAGAGTTTCAAATCAATACATGAATGAAAAAGTACTATTAAGCACTTACTTTCCACAAAGTACTGAGATATTACAGAGAAGATACAAATGGAAAAGTGAAGCAATCCCCTGCTCTCAAGGAGCTCATACTCTAATGGAGGAAACCACATACTTGGAAGGTTTCCATTACAAATCAGCTGAGAAGGTGCTATGTTTCTTAAAATACATGGTAAAACAGATGGTAATGTTTCTTTAATGCCATTTCCACAGCTATAACAATATCAGTTTCTGATGCAGAACCATTTTGCAGTGCCTTGAAAGAATTTTTTGTGATAAGTACATTCTTCTTTGAGTCTTCAGTAACTATGGCCAGAGAGCCCAAAGAAGCAGTTGCCAGGTCACAACTTCCCAAGGTTTGTTTCCTGAGATAATGGCTACAAGGGTAAGGCTGGAACAGAATCCAAGGTCTGGAGGGGAATGGGGGAGTGTTCTTAGTGACAAAATTTGAGGCAATGGAAAGACTAGCTTGTCAACATGTAGTTAGTACAGACCTCTCCTCAGCTGTCCTACAAGTGTGACATGGAGTTGGTTCATCCTAATGGCAAGTTACAAAAGAGGAGATAATTCTTGAAGAGATACATACAGATCTAAGGTTGTCATTGCAAACAAGTCAAAAGCTCTTTCCCCAAAGGCTTCACATTGACAACAGTACAACCTTCTAAATGAGCCAGCGTGGAATAATGTGAATTGCAGATAGAAAGGTTCCAAGTGTGCCAACAATATATTCTGCGTCCATCTCCTACTGGCACCAACAGTATTTGAATGGGAAATAGTTCCTCTGGGATGTCTCTGACTGATAAGATTCTGAGAGCTTTGCCATCCACTACCATAGGGGTGGGGGTGAGGATGTGCCAAGGCAACAACGAGAGTGCCAGGCAAATCTCAGTGCCAGCCTAACATGCATCAGAACATTGACATTAATCTATTCCCCACCCTCACAACAGAAACAATGAGCCACCCTGTCAGAGGACAGAAAGGGTGACTGTGTGTAGAGACAGACAAGACATGAAAGGCTAAAAATGGCAACAATATTTAATTACAGTTTCCAGTTTGAGAACCCTGAATGGGATCATAGAATCATAGAGTTAGAGTTGGGGTCCTCAGAGGTAAAAGATATGAGCTTATTCAATACTCCCCCTACATAATGCAGGAGTAAAATTTGCCCTCATAATTTTTTATATGAGGGTATTAGTGGCAGAGACCAGGATCAAGCCCAGGCTTCCAGCATCCCTTATGTTTGCAGTTTAGAACTCACAGAATTGGCTAAGTAGGAAATCATTTGGTTTTACCGAAATGTAAGCTTCACATTGAAGGGATTTTTCAGATTAAAGGCAACACATAAATGGTACATCTTCATGGTAAAGCAGTACGTTTTACAATCAAAGTGAAAAGGAAAGTTTTTGTTTCTTTATATGGATATGAAAAAACACTGAATTTTGAAATCAGAACTGAGTCAGAATCCTATTCTGCTGCTTCTCACAAATGACATTGTGTAAATCACTAAACCATTCTAGACCTCAGTTTCCTCATTTGTAAGATGGGACAGGGATTGAAACAGAATTTCCAAGATCCTTTCCAAATCAAAATTTGATAATCCTGTGATCATTATTCTCTAGGAAAAAAAGTGACTTAGATGGCCTGTTACCTCTTCCAACTAATAATTCTTGTATTAAAGAAAAATGAGGACACACTGGTGTGAGGAATGTAGGGCAACGAGTTATTACTGGAGCTGATGAGTAGGCTCCGTAGACTCTCATCATCATGCGGGTTTCAGAAGCTTAAGGATGTAATAAGCATTTTCTTGGGTCAATTCTTGACCTAAAAGATTATTTATTGAAGGAGCTGCCTTTTAACCAAATCCCCAAGGAAAATTTTCATCAAAGTACTAATTATGAAATCTGGTCCTGCCTATAATCTGCAACCTGAGGACAAGCTGTCCTTATCAGCATATGGCCCTCTGATTAGAAACAGAATGATGCATGGAAAGTGCTTTAAGCCTATTAAAATCTTTTCTAAAGTTCCTGGCCTCTCATTTGTCTTTTCCCCCTAGTCAAATAAAGATCAGAAGGTAGAGACCAAATGCCAACCATGTACTTGTGGACATGAAGACAGGTGTGTGGATTAGATAGCAATTCTAACTGGGAGAACCCACAAACCAGAAGAGGGGCTCTCAATATCCTTAAGATACAATTATGTCAGGTGGCTAGGTGGCACAGTGAATAGAGCACCGGAGTCAGGAGGACTTGAGTTCAAATTCGGCCTCAGACACTTAACACAAAAATTAGCCATGTGACCTTGGGCAAATCACTTAACCCCAATTGCCCTCCAAAAAGCAGACAACAAAAAACAAAGATACAATTATGTCTTGCTTCAAACTATTGAAAGTATCTCTCCAAAGATCTTACTCTGAGTGGTACTGAATGTAATGGTGCTGAAAACAGCAGGTGTCTTTAGGTAACTGATGATTAGATGGTCCTCCCCCAGCATCCAAAGCATTGTGAACATACAATCAAAACCTATAATGGCATGGAAGAAGGGCAATAAGGGAAAATTCCAAACTCAGTGTTTCTGGCCCAGTCAAAATTGCACCTAGATGAACTAGAGAAGTCTTCCCCATCTCTACAACAAATGTACTTCAAAGTTCAGTACAGCAGCACAATCACTACAAGGAGGAATTCCAACTTATCCAAGGAAAGTAAGAAAGTAAGACATCTTACACAGTACTTTATGTTTCCATGGCATTTTATATGCATTATCTCACAACACGTCATGAGAGAGTTAGTAGAAGTATTATTATTCCCACTTTACAGATGATGAAGCCTAGACTAAAAGAGGTTAGGTAGTTTTCCACACAGCTAGTAACAAAAGCCAGGACTAGAACCTAAATTTTCAGTCTTTTTAGTCAAATATTCTTCCCATAATAGCATAATGTATCTCTCCTATTCCTCCTCCATCTCCCAACATTCCCAAACTGCTAAAAATTAAAGGTCATGCACAGGCAACAAGGGAAATCATCCATTGTCTCCTTCTCATATCCCTTGGATTTTCTCTTTTTAACAACTGTTGCTACTTTCCACAGATCCCTGATACCTTCAGTATACTGAGTATGTGTGTACACACATGTACACATGTATACACACACAGAGCCGGTAATGGAAAACTACCTGAGGGACTCATCCACCTAAAACTTCTTTCTTGGCAGAGGATTGGGGTCACTCAATTTCCCTAAGGCACCCAAAGAACTGAACAACTGAAATAAATATATATACATATATATATATATATATATATATATATATATATATTCAGATTCCCTCCCTTATATATCCCTTTCTCTATTCTCAGCTTCTAACTTCTCACTGCCTTGAGTACAGCCCATTAATATAAGAAGAACCTGGCTTGCAGCATTCTCACCTTGAATGAACTATATTATATTCTTTTGCTAAAAAAAATTGCAAGCCCTCTAAGCCCACAGGACTTTGCCTCTAAGTTCTGGCAGAGAATGAAGCAGTTACATGCAAGGAAATCCATTCTCATGAGCCCATCCCTATCATGTGTAGGGGTATGAAGTGCAGTTGTCCCAAAGCAAGCTATGCTGGCTGATATTGGCACTGGCAATTCAGAATGGTTTTCTCCCTCATTAACATAACTTACCAGCTTGCAGGTCCTGACCCAAGACTGTGTTTGGCTCTGGTGAGTGCTGCTCTAGCTTTTGGAAGACAGTAAATTATGGGCTGGATGTTGCCAGGGAACAGATAGCAACTGGTGGGAGTGTGTCAAACTACAGTCAAATTTGCCCTAATCTATCAGTGCAATTTCCAAATTTGTGCTTAACACCAAAAAAGGGTGCTGTTCCACTGTACCCCTCATTATAGATGTGTATATTAAGGCAACCAGAATAGAATCTCTAGGAAATGGGATTCAGAAGCACTGAATTTAATTCCAATATTATTCTGAATGCTATACTAACCAGAAAGGGCAAGAGATCTAGCTCCATAGTTGAAGTCTTCACTTCAATAAGCATTTACTACATACAAATTATGTACCAGGAACTGTCCTAGGTGCTAGGTTTATAAAAACAAAAATGTTAACAGTCCTGGCTCTCAAGGAATTTTTATTCTGCTGAGGGAAAACAATACATGCACAGATAAGTGAATGCATACTATATACAAAATAAATTCAAAATATCTTTGAAGGTGGGGAGGGGAAAGACTAACATTCAAACAAAAGAATCAGAAGGCAAATATGAAAAAATAATTATAAAGGATTCAATAAAGCTAAGCTTTTTGCATTCCTATATGGGAAAATGATGCATGTAACTCATAAGAACTTTATCATTATTAGGACAGTTGGGAGTTTATGTAGACAGAGGGAATGGGTATAAGTCAATTATGTTGGAATGATCTGCAAAAAAGAAAAAATGAGAGGGAGAGAGGGATACACTGGAAGAAGGATAAAGGGAGAGGTAAAATAGGGAAATTTTTCTCACATAAAAGACAAGTGCAAGGAAGAGTTTTTACAGTGGAGGGGAACATGTGGGAGTGGGAGGGAATGCTTAAACCTCACTCTCATCAGAGATGGTTCAAAGAAGGAAGAATATGCACAGCAGTTTTATATAGAAATGTAACCTATCCAATAGGGAAATAGCAGGGTAATGGAATAAGAGAAAGGGGGAGGGATGATAAAGGGGAGAGTGGATTAAGGATACAATGGTTAAAAGCAAAATAGACTTTTGAAGAGGGAGGAAAAGAGAGGGGAGAGAGGGAGAGGGAGGGAGGGAGGGAGGGAGGGAGGGAGAGAGAGAGAGAGAGAGAGAGAGAGAGAGAGAGAGAGAGAATGAGAATCACAAGATAATTGGATGAAATATTCACAGTAATGAAGTAATACACAGTAATCATAACCGTGATTGTAAATGGGATAAGCTCACCCATAAAACAGAAGTGGATAGCAAAATGGATTAGAAACCAGAATCCAACAGTATGTTGTTTACAAAAGACATACTTAAAACAGAAGTACACACAGAGTTAAAATAAAGGACTAGAGCAGAATTTAATACACTTCAGCTATAGTAAAAAAACACAGGGGTATCAATCATGATCTCTGACAAAGGAAAAGCAAAAATAAATTAAAAGAGATAATCAGTGAAACTGCATTTTGCTAAAAGGTATCATAGACAATGAATGAATGTCCAAAATTTTTATGGCAAGTTTCTCTTATAAAGACCTCTTTTTTCAAATATATACTGAGTATAGAACTGAGTCAATTTTATAAAAATAAAAGCCATCCTCCAATTGATAAACAGTCAAAGGATATGAACAGGCAGTTTTCAGAAGAAGAAAACAAAGCAATCTATAATCATATGAAAAATGCTCTAAATCACTATTGGTTAGAGAAACACAAACTAGAACAACTCTGAGGTACCATATCACACCTATCAGAAATGACAAATGCTAAAGGGGATAAGGGAAAAAGAGATTTACTAATGAAACATTAGTGGAGTTTTGAACTGGTCCAACCATTCTGGAAAACATTTTGGAACTATCCCCAAAGATCCATAAAACTATATAGACCCTTTGACCCAACAATACCACTACTAGTTCTGTATCCCAAAGAGATCAAAGGAAAAGGACCCACACGTATAAAAATATTTATAGCAGCTCTTTTTGAGATGGCAAAGAATTTGAAATTGAAGGGGTGTTCATCAGTTGGGGAAGAGGTAAGCAAATTGTGGAATATGATTGTAATAGAGTTTTATTGAACTATAAGATATAATAAGAGGGGTGGTTTTAGGAAAATATGGCAGAACCATAATTTTGGACTGATGCAAAGTGAAGTAAGCAGAATCAGGAGAACAATGTACACAGTAAAAGTGATGCTGAAAGGATGATCTACTGTGAAAGACTTAGCTACTCTGATCAATACAATGATCCAAGACAATTCCAAAGAACTTGTGAGGAAAAAAAGGCTTCTACCTCCAAAAAGAGAACTGATGAACTCTGAGTGCAAATTGAAGTACAATTTTTTCACTTTCTGTATTTTTCTTGCTTTTTAAAAATATAGTTAACATGGAAATGTGCTTTCCATGGTTTCACATGAATAATGATCATTGATTTCACATGTATAATTGAAAATTGTGTGGCTTCTTAGTGGATAGAAGAGGTGGAAGAAGGATGGGGAGAATTTGGAACTCAAAATTTTTAAATGTCTAAAATAAATAAATGATATTTTAAGAGGACTCTTATAGGAGGTGACACAAGCTGAATTGTAACTGAAGCTAGAAGTTCTAAGAGGCAGGAGGGAGAGCATACAAGGCATAACGAACAGTTTATACAAAGTCACCAAGAGAGGTGATGAAGGTATCCTTCATGTATCCTCATGGGCTCAAAGCAAGTTAGACTACTTGATATTCCCCATCTGCTATAAGAGTAGCACCTGTTTTATGTTGAGTAGAAGCTTTTTGTATGGATTAACTTTGTTTTGGCTTTCTTGCCACCTGAGGAATAAAAAAAAATCTAACTTATGGGAAGTTGGCATTGAACATTTTAGCAGAATTTCTACTTCCCTTCAAGGAATACCTTGCTAAACTAACTGGTTATTGCCCTGATGAACATAGAGACAAATAACCCTCTACATAAATTATATTATTTTTAATCTTATTTTAAGTAAAGTGGCTTTTAATCTTTTTATGTTCCATGAGTGCCTCATTGTATTTTAATCCTGAGCCTGAATCACTTGACTATCCTGACTTAGGCCTGGCCTAGAATGGCACCCACACTTAGTTCCTACTGGTATTGAGAGGCCCAAGTCAAACCCTACTTCCTCCATGAAACTTTATCTCATCTCACCAGCTGAAGTTTTCTTTCTTACTTTCCTTCCTTCTTTCTTCCTCCCTTTATTTCTTCCTTTTTTCTATTTCTCTTTCCATTTTTATAGCTTTCATAGTGATTCAGAAAGTGCATTGTATTTGGTCAGTGCTAAATAAATATACATCATAAAAGTAAATGGATGAATAAACAAGAATTAAAAGCATCTTATGGACCAAATTCATAAGTTGGCTCTTGATTTCTTTTTTTTTTTTTTGCCTTTTTTTAAGGCAATTGGGGTTAAGTGACTTGCCCAAGGTCACATGGCTAGTTTTGGTGTTAAGTGTCTGAGGCCAGATCCAAACCAAGGGCCTCCTGACTCCAGGGCCTGTGCTCTATTCACTGCACCATCTAGCCGCCCATGGCCCTTGATTTCTCAGGCACTATCTCCCCTCTTCCTCTGATTCCAGGAAATAAAAATGTACTAGAAGTTTAAAGGAACCCTTCTTTTTATAGGGAACATGCATGATTCTCAAAGAGTGTTTGTTAAAGTCAGAGACAGAGTTGACTACTTTAAGTAAAGAACCAGTTGTAAACTCTGAGGGGACTCCCCTGATCCAACTGAATTTGAGAAGAGTGTGAACAATAAGAGCTAGAAGTCGGCAAATGAAAGACATACCAAAGAAGAAAATTCAATTTGTACCCCAGATCAGCAAATGCATCCGAATTCCCCATCCTTTTTCCTTGTTTGGCTAGCAAGAGGTTTTTCCATTTTAGATACTGACAGATGCTGTTTCTTATCACCTTCATCCCTTTTCCATTTGGCAGCCATCCCTACAAGATTCTTCTTTTTCATCTAGTTTCTATGTTCCCACTGAAGCTTGAAATTAATACAGATTTCCGTTTGTTTCCTTGTTTGTGTTACGGGTAGAGCAAAGATTGAAGACAAATTAGAAAGTCCAAACTTCACCAAGACAAATCTTAAACCATGTTTCTAAAGACTTCCCAACATTTGACATTTTTTAAAAAGGATATATGCATGTAGCTATGGCTTTACAGATATATGTATATATTCAGGTATGTATACACATGTATACATTTCTGAAAGCAAAAATAATTTCTTCTACAATGGTTCTTGTTGATATATGAAAAATAAAAATCCTTCAGAAAAAATCTGTTGGTGGGACTTTTAGTCATATATTTAGAGAAAAATACCCTAATTCAATTCAATGAAACATAAATTCTGAAAACCAGAAATGAACTTAGATATCACTGAAGCCAGTGGTGTCAAATTCAAATAGAGTCCACTAAACCATGTATAAGCATTCTTGTGAGTCTTTTTTATGTTCCATATTGACTTAGAAAACCACATAGTAACATTATCTATATTGTTAAATATTCCCCAATACATTTTAATCTGGTTTCCTGTACTCAGGATTGTTATAGGTCACCTCTGATCTAATCTATGTCATTTTACATTTGAGGAAACATAGCAAGCTTGTTGTAGAATCACTCAGCCGGGAATAGAATCCAGGCCTCTTGACTCCCAGACTAGTGCTCTCCACCATCACCTATTTTGAGCACAGAGAATGAAACTTCTTGTTGTCTCAGGATATTCCTTGCATGACTGTCATACTGTCCCAAAAGCTCCATTTCCCCCAGACAACATCTCAACAGTGAAGTTTTGCTATTGCCAAGGCCAACCTGATACAGGAAACCAAACATTGGAGAAAATATCTTGCAATACATAATAGATGATATTCTGAGACTCCAGGATCAAAACAAAAAGAGAGAAAGACAAAGAGTCAGCTATATTGTGTTTTGGCAGTGATCAAGACCCTGGAGATCATGGGAAGAAAGAGTATAAAAGAATAATGTGCAGTGCCACCACAGATAAATGCAAACAGAAACAACGAGCTACAATATCATAGTCCTGTGCTTGCCAAAACTGACCAAATAATTAGGTATTTTTCATGTTCCATTAAAGGTACATAATTAGTAAACCTGAGAAACCATAGTTGGGCAAGGATTTATGGTGTCAGAGTCGAAATGAAGCCTACAACCTATGAGTCTGGCAACTCACCATCTTCCCCATTAACACCAGCCACATGATGAGAGGTATAGTGGACTACTGAAATAGACTCCTAATAAGTTTCCCTGCTTCCAGGCTCATCCCTCTTCAACCCATCCTCCACATAGCTAACGAACTGATATTCTTAAAGCAGAGGTCCGATCCAATCACTTCCCTGGTGAAGAACCTTCAAGGGCTCTCTACTGCACTTCGAATAAAATCCCATCTCCTTTGTTTGGCATTTAGAGCCCTCCACAACCTGTCTCCATCCTACCTTTCTAGGCCTATTACATTTTGCTCCCCCTACTAGTACCTCTACTAATACTTCTTGAAAACAAGAATTCTTTTCATTTTTTTCTTTGTATTCTTTTCACTTAGTGCAATGCCTAGTATATCGATGTTTTCGTTGAGTCGTTTTCAGTCGTGTCCAACTCTTCATGACCCCACTGGGGATTTTCTTGGCAAAGATACTGGAGTGGTTTGCCAGTTCTTTCTCCAGCTCATTTTACAGATGAGGAAACTAAAGCAAACAAGGTTAAATGACTTGCCCATGGTCACACAGCTAGTAAGTGTCTGAGGCCAAATTTGAATTCAGAAATAATGAGTCTTCCTGACTCCAGGTCCCACACCACCAAGCTGTCCCTGGCACATTGCTTAATAAATGCTTGTCAACTAATTACTGATTCACAGTCTTTATCATCGAGTCAAACTATCTTACTTGCTATTATCTGTACAAAATAAACACAAAGCCTTTGCACAGCCCTCTCCCGTGCCTGGAATGCTTTCCATCACAACTGCCCCTTAGAATCCTTAATCTCTTTTAGATCAAATGCCACTGCTTACAAGAGGCCTATCCAGATTCCCCACCAGCACCAGCAGCACCAATTACTAGTGTCTCCTCCCCAATATTACTGTGCATTAACTTTGGATATATATTTTATATTTGCTTATCTGTTCACATCTTTTTTCTCCTCAATAGAATATAAGCTTCCTAAGGGCAAGAACTGTTTCATTTTTGCCATTTGTATTCCCAGATGCTAGCATAGAGCCTGGAACATAGTAGGTGCTTGATAAATGCTTCTTGAATGAATATGTAGCTAGGCCTCAAGAAACATGGATTCTATTCCTGACTCTGTCACTAACAGGTTGTGTGACTTTAGGTAAATCTTCTCCCTTAACCTCATTTTCCTCACCTATATAAGGAAGGGATTAGACCAAGGGAGCTCTAAGGCCTTTATTTCCAGATTAAACATTCTATGCAATTAAAGCAGGAAAAAGTGCATAAATATTTTTCTCTTTTTCCCCAAAGGTATGAAGGCTTTATAGAGGGTTATTATGCATATTATTGTGGGCAACAGAGACAGACTTAGACGTGGGCTAAAAAATAAAATGCTTTTGCTATAAACTGTCCTGTTGAGGAGACTTCTGGTTTTCATTTATTCTCTTTCTCATTTTCTTTAACTTTTCCTTTTCAATGCCCAGTCCCAAGAAGGGGAACTCATTGCTACATCATAAGTAACACTCTGTTCCAGAGAATCCAAAGTCCTCATAGACCCACAATGAACTCTGAGAGAGCCTAAGAGCTGCTAGATTCCTGGTATAATAAATAGTAAATGTTATTTTAGTATGACTGATGCAAGATTGGTTTAAATTTGAGGAATGTTGGGGACATCCATCTAGAAAGATAATTTAATGTTTTCTCAGAACCTCTTGAGGGGAGAAGTTGTAGAAGATCTGCATGGATGTGTACTCCCTTCCAGGACATCTCTGGGAAGGTGAGTGTGGGGTGCCCATGTATATATGTATGGGTGAAGTGGGTGGGGTGGGGTGGAGAGGAATGTAGAAGAGCTTCTTGAGTATATTTTGGTCATTTTAAAGCTAAATCTCAGATACCATGCTTGTCTTTTTCTCCTCAAATATAACGCAAAGGAAAATGCAGTTCTTTAAATATTACAGTTAGGTGGGCTTTGAGTGACTGAGGTTTTGCTGTAATTTGTTAGAATCAAGAAGCTCAAAATATTGAGCTAAAGAGGGCCTGAAATTGGAATCACATGGTCAGAGCCATAACTAGGGTGGGGAGACTAGGACTTTGTCTTATAGGATCTAAATTTAGAGCATACTGACAACCCTTGCAGAGCTTCAGAAGCATAGAAGTATTTGAGCTTAGCACCTAGTTTACAAAAATAATCAGCTTAAACAGGAAGTTTACCAGATGGCCTGCTGGCAGTTCTAACAGAGATGAGTTCTTTGGTTCTCCCCCTGCCCACCTTAAAGTAGTTCTCTTAAGAAGCAAGAAACTGTGTTTCACGCCACTTGCCCCCAATGAGGGTCTTATGATACTTGCCTCAGTTATAGCTCTGCAGATAATCCTAAATACCTGAACATATCTGGTGATTAGGGTCTTTTTCTTACACTGCAAACTTCCTGAAAACTCTACCTTGTGACCTTGGGTGATCCATATATTCTCCCTTTTAGCTCCACAATTCGCTGATTCAGGTTAAGAAAACCTACCTTTGAAAGCCAGTAGACTCATCTAGACACATGACCCACCCTTGCTCTCTTGGCCCCTTACCTTTCCTTACCGAGACTCTGAAAATTCCCCAAAAGTTTCATGTCTGACCCACTGACAGTCTTGACAAGTCCCTTTCATTATTGATCAAGCTATTGCTCCCACCTCTCCTTGTCTGCCATCACCCTGATCGTTTCAGTTCAAATCTCTAATCCCAGCAGGTCAGTCATGGAAGCAGAATAATCATTGGGATCACTGAGTTTAGTATTTAAATACCCAAGCATCCTTTAGGTCAGGCTCCAGGTAAGAAATGAAACTGACAACTCATGTTCTACCCCCTATTCACAAACTGAGTTTCACGGCACTGAAAGGGAGCAGAAGAACTTGGCTGTGAGTCAGGGCTATCCAGGGGAACAGTGAAACAAGCCAACATTCTCAGGAACTCAGACTCTTCTTACCTGAAGGGTAGAGAGAAGGACTTGCAGGCCACTGGTTTCTTGTTCAGCCATCCTGATCCTCAATTCACCAGCTCCTGCCCTAAATCTGAAAAAGTATCTGCAGACGATCGTCTGGCTTAGAAGGAATCTGCCAAGCTGACCTCGACACTGGCCTCGTAGGAGCTGAACAGAGATCTCATCCACACATGTTGCTGAGTGCTAAAAGTCACAGCAATGCAACCCTAGACCTCAGCGGAAAGATAAATGCCCCCCGACTCCCTGCTGGCTTGCCCACTGTGACAAGGGAGATTCATTTCCTATATAAAGAATCTGGGGGATTAGGTAGAGGACAGGCCTGTGAAAAGGCCCCAGCATTTGGGGGTGGGGGCGGGGATGGAGGGAACACTAGTGAGTCACTCACCTCTAGTACTGCAATGGAACCCAGGGAGAGAAGAAGCCACCTTGGATGGCTGACAGGCATTCCCAGCTGACCAGCCATTTATTTCCAAGAGATCTAAGCAGACGCTCTCTCCCCCTCCCCTCCATTTTTTTTGGTCTCCTGCCTGCTCTAATGTAACAGGAGATCTATAGGGCCTTACACAACAGGGTTGCAATGTAGGGCAAAGGAATGGGATTGGCGTCCATAACTTTGGGGCAGGAGTGTTTATTTGCAAGGACATTAGATAGTTCCATATCCAGTAGCACTGGCTAACATCCCATATTGAGACACAAGGTGAACAGGAGATATGGACAAAGTTTTCTGAGGAAAATCAAACATCAATCACAACCATTTAGTATCTTCTGTCATCTTTGTATATAAACATTACCCAGGGCTAAAATGTTATCTAAACCCACTCGCCTGCCTCAATACCCTTCTTACCATAAAGACTTAGTGATGATCAATACAGAGAGTTCCGGTCTGTTCATTTAGTTTGAATATTTTGATCAAATATATTTACATAGTGTATATTCCCAAGCAAAATTCTGTGAAATTATAGAGGCAAGCTAAATGAAGCTTGACAGCTAAATTACACATAGCCAGAGAAAATGGCTGTCATCTGCCTAAAGAGTACTCCTAAGATCAACTTCCTTCCCTTGTGAGTGTGAGAGGCAGAAATTTAGGCGGGAATTAGGCTTATGGGACTCAAACCCATACTGCTCTACCTCCAAACTCCAAGCAAGCAGCAGCCCAACAATCTTTTTGAGGTTTCAGACCGAAAGTATTTCAATTTCCTGATTATTACAAGCCTCAAATGCTACAAGATCCAGAAAAAACATTAACTTTGAAGCTAAAAAGTAAATAGTGGGGAGAAGCAGCTTTTGGAGATCATCTGTTGCTGTCCAGAAAGCTTGGGTGATAGAGCCTTTGATATCTGGGGTTTCTAGCATCACTGAGGCATGCCTATTCTTGCTCTAAGGACAGCTCAAATTTCTACCAAGGAGGACAAAACCCATGGATTAGCAAGATATCCCTTAATGCTCCCAAAACAAAGGTCTAATAAGGGCAGTGAACTCAGAATTTTGAATTGTCCCATTTGATTTTCTGAGGGAAGCCCCAATTTTATATTCCTTTCCATCGTCTCAGAAGAACGAGGTGGAGAGAGGGAAGAAACAAGAAGAAACCCCAAACATAGACCAACACTTCTGCCTCCCTTTATCGGAATTCCTAAAAGTATCTGTAATCTGAAATTAAAGAAGACAGCTACAATTGGTCTTATACTTTCATAAAATTTTTTGCCTTTCTCTACAAATTATGAGGTGTCTGAGGACAGCTTGTTGGAACCACAGAGGACAAGAGCATAGACACCATATAGATAAAACAATTATTTTGTTATGAAAAATAGACACCTTTGCCCCAATTCCACAGTTCCATCTACATTAGCATTTTCTGAGGGATGTAAGACTTGTGCTCATTCTTTGTAGGCAAAGCAAATGGTCTTACAAGCCCATTCTGTATGGCCCTCACTGAGCATCATCATTTGTACAATATGATTCTAATTTATGTGTCCAGTTTTATTCACACTACTCTCTTTTATACCCTCTACATTCCAACCATGTTGGTCTATGACCCATTCCTAGACAGCTATCCCTGCCCTTTCCTGTATATGGACACCTGTACAAACCCTCGGTCATGACTACAATGTAATACCTCCACACCTCTAAGACCTAACTCAGAGATCACTTGTCCTTTGAAGCCTTCCCTTATTCCATTCTCAGTTAGAAATAAGCCTTGAATCTTACATCTCTAATCCTTCCAATAACCTTCATCATATTCTAACTCAACCTCTAAGTAAATCATAAACTCCTTAATGGCAGAAACTCATTTATTTTATATTTGTATGAAAAAGCACCAGTACCTTAGCTCAAGGCCTTTCACATAGTAGACAAAGAATAATGTTGGATGGAATTAAATTGATTATCGAACCCTGGCTATTAAGTTCTATCCCAACACACACACACACACACACACACACACACACACACACACACACACACACACACACACTCACATACACCTTGCCAGTATACCAAACTTACCCTAAGACCTTTCCAAGTTTCCCATCAAAATTTACCTTTTCTGTGTCCCATCTCCTCCATACCCCAAGGAAAATTTACTCATTTGTTCTGAGGTGTTAGTGTTTTAATGTGCAATACCTTACAAATGACATTTCCTTTATAACAGTAACCGCCAAAATCCGAAGTTCAAATAATCACTAGTGATGCATTTGTCATACAAATGGTAGACATATAGGGCATCCTAATAGGCCATTATTTGGGGATTTGAGGGACAGGCATGCTCCACCCTTCAAACCACATCACAGAAGCAGTTTTAATGCTTTGGGTGAGTGGAAGTTGTTTATGCTTATTTGCAAGATAGTACAATAACCCCTTCAATGAGAAAGATTATAAAGCAGCCAGACAGCTAGATTCCTCACAATAAATCCATGAGGAATATAATGATAGTACTCAGTTCTTTTGATTCAAAGGTATCTGTGGAGTTATGTATATCAAGTGAAATACTATATAAAGCCCTTTGCAACTTGTAAGGCATAACATAAATAGAAGCTTTTATCACTATGACTAATAGCAGAATCAGTGACATATGGAGTCGGGAAGACAAAGTTCAAGAGCCTCTGCAACCTGCTGTCTGCATGGCCCTGGGCAAGCCACATTATCCCTCAGTTCCCCAGGCAGTCCCCCAAATTTATAAATCACAGAGAAGATAACAATTTGCATTGGTTAGGGAAGTATCTCCCTAGGAGTTAACTTACCTCACTGAAACTACAAGACCAGTCCAAAAAAATAACTCTTACTATTACAATTTAATATATGGGGAGGCAGACACAACATAGCAAGACAGAGGGAATGCCGTACTAGAAATTGTGAAGCCTGGGTTCCATTTTTAGCTCTGAAATCTATGTGATCCATGTGACCATAACTGAGTCACTTAACTTTTCTGAGCTTTGGTTTCTTCATCTGTAAAACAAAGGTTTTGGTCCTGTCTAATGCCCCACTCTAATCTCCTAAGATTCCAGAGTTTAGAATTCTCTGAACCTTCATAGCCCTGGTTTTCATCCCCCCACTCTTCTACCTTCTTGTCCCATCTCACTGTTATAGAGCGTAATCTATTGGCCTGAAAGCTTTGGGTCCCATCAACCTGAATCTTTGACCCACCCCTCCCATGATCCTAACAATATGTTCAACCAAGGAAGATGCAGCTTCTCTAAGTGAAAGCCAATACAACCAGTTTTAATCTACTTCAGGACTTCAAAATTTAAAATAATAATAATAAGTGGATACAGAATAGGGATGATTTCCTTTGGAAAGGGAGGTATAGAGTTGTCTTTAAGCAAATACTGTCATAGAATAGGCATTTAAATTGATTCAGTGAAACAGAAACCTTTCTTTTCATTGCCAGCTCTTGGTCATAAAATGTGTTTAGATTAGGGAGGTTTTTTGTGTAATTTGATGATAGATAAAATGCAGGCACAAATGATGGAAATCTTTACCAGTCACCCACATTTATCATATATTTATAAAAAATCTTTATACTTATTAGTTAAAAAGGAATCTAAGGGATCTATACTTATCTAAATGACATATTATCATCTTTAAGTTACTATTACTTGATATGATATTCTTTTATGTATGGGCAAGTCACTCTTCTTTTCTGGACCTCAGTTGTTTGGGTTTTTTTACCTATATATAGAATATATGAATACGTAGAAAACTACCCCAGGTTCAAGGAGCCCTGTGGGTCACGCTCCCCTTTAAACCATAACTCAGAAGTACCCATCAATGCTTACTTTTACCAAGATAATCAGAAATGATACATCAGTTCCAAGCAAGAGAAACAGTATAGCAGATTAAGTGACTATAAGAAATAAGCATCCTAGGGGCAGCTAGGTGGCGAAGTGAACAGAGCACTGGCCCTGGAAACAGGAGGATTTGAGTTCAAATTCAACCTCAGACAATTAACACTTACTAACCATGTGACCTTGGGCAAGTCACTGAACCCCAATTGCCCTGCCTTACCCCCTTCAAAAAGCAAAAAAAAGAAATACCAATCAGTTCATATTGTCTTATAGGTTGCCATATCACTAGTGGGAAAATGCACTCACAGTTCCCCATTAGTACAGTTGTTAGAGGAACATGAATGAAGGGGAATACACATATTAAAAAATATGACCAGAGCCATGACATTATATTCTGTTTTAGGGGATAGAGATATGATATGTACACAGACAAATACAAATGGCTTAAGGAGACAGATCGCACTAAAAACTGACACATCAAAGAAGACTTTGAAGAGAATATGGCACCTGAGCTGAGCCTTCAAGAAAACTCAGGCTCCCAAGAGGCTGAGATGAGAAGCAAGGGCATTCCAGGCACAGGAGATGGCCTGTGAACAGCACAGAGACAGGAGATGAAATCTGGTTATGAAGCACAATAAAAGCATCTTCAGCAACCACCGATGTGGCTTCACTATACCCTTCCTGGAGACCCCAAGAAGCAGCCTGCCAACAACAAGCTTTCTGAAGGTTTTGTCATCACTCGATGGGGGTTACACATGGCTGTTCTGATCCAAGGGAGTTAAGGCTGACTAGCATAGCAACATATTAACCATCTGTTATTGCACAACACGCCCACAATAAGCTATAATGATCAGAAGTGGCTGCTGTTGCCTATATTATCTTTTGCTTTTCCTCTTGGGAGGATAAATACTTCCACATCCCCTGCTATCTCTTTTTCTCTTGGAATAATCTGGGTTCTATAGCCAGGGAGGTGGCTAGCAAGAGAGCCCAAAGAGACAACTCAACTCTCACCCCACAAAAGATGAAGCAATGCCTATCTCTGTTGGAAGATCTGTTAATGAAAGCCCATTTGGAATTCAGGGAATCTGCCTCCTCTAAATGAAAAGAAAGTCAGTCACCTCTTTTAATCAAGTAGGTATGACCACATATGGGATTCTACTCCATTTAAAAAAGGAATCCCCCCATACCAGGTATCTAGGAGCCATCTCTTCCCCAATGGCAACTAGGTAGAGGAGTGGCAGATTATTATCCTAACCACCTATACAGCTAAAAATGCAAATCACTAAAATTGACAGATATTTATTACATTATATCATGTCATATCATATCAGAATCATAGTAAAATGTCCAGTAAGGTATGCACTGTGTATCATGGAATAGTTCCATCAAAGTCTGAACAAAAGAATTTCTTACTGAGGATGCAATTTTTTTAATGTCATCATTCACAAATGACATAGTGTTCATGGAACTATAGCCTCCTCAGTGAAATCTACAGCAATGTGAAGGAGATTAGAGTCAGGAAGAGTTGGATTCGAATCCTTCACCAAACATTTATTAGCTATAAGACCCTGAACAAATTACTGAACCTCCCTTTCAGTTTTGTGTTCTCATCTGTAACAAATAAAAAAAAAAAAAACAGGAAGAGGGGAGGGCAGTATAATTGAATTGCATTTCCTTCACAGGGTGGTAAAGATTAACAAAAAGATAAGAAATACTTGGCACACAATTACAGACACAATGTATTGTGACAACCAACTTTGATGGACTGGACTCTTCTCAGCAACACAGGGTTAGAAGACAACTCCAGAAGACTCATGATGGAGAGAGATGTCTACATCCAGAGAAAGAAGTAGAAAGAACAGAGTTTGAATGCAGATTGAAGCAAACTACCTGCTCTCTGTCTTTTTCTTGTTTGGTTTTGTTTCCTCTTTGCCATTGTTCATTCCATCCATTAAAATCCTTTTTTATAACCTAACTAATGTCTAATGTGAAAGTATTAACAGATACTATACTTAATTACATGCTGCTATGGAAGGCAGTGGGAGGAGAGGGAGGGGGAGAAAATTTGAAACTCAAGGGATTGTGGAACTGAATCTTGTAAATTAAAAGTAAACAAACAAATTAATAAAGACCAAAAATGTTTTTTAAAAGATATGAAATACCTGTCAAACCTTAAAATACTGGAGCTGCTGGTAGCTCAATGTGAGAGAGCACCAGACCTAGAGTCAAGAAGACCCAAGTACAAACCTAGCCCTAGTCAATTACTAACTGTGTGATCCAGGCAAGTCACATAATCATTGTTTGCCTCAGTTTCCTCAATTGTAAAATAGGGATAATAATAGCACCTACTTTCCAGTATTTTTGAAGGGATAAAATGAGATATTTGTTTTTTCAGAAGTGCTTAGCACAGCTGGCACAGAGTAGGAGCTACATAAATGCTTATTCAACAGAAATAAAGAGGGAGGAAGGGAGAGAGAAAGAGAAAGAGAGAGACAGAGAGACAGAGAGAGATTCATATATGTGTGTGTGTGTATCCAATCCAATCCATTAAACATTTACTAAGTGTCTATTATGTGACAGACATTGTGCTAAGCACTGGAAGTGCAATTAATAAAAATAAAGACGGCCCCTGCCCTCAAGGATCTTACAATCTAAGGGGACAGAGAGGAAGAAACACATAATAGGAGTAAGGAAAGTGGGGGGGAGGGGGACCAGGGCATATCTTGTTCCATGGAGGTGAAATCAGGAACAGCAGCAAATGCAGAATAGAATGAGTTGGAAAAGCCCAGTTTCTTCCCTATAGTGTAAAGGAAGGCATTGGAAAGGAGTTTGGTATTCCACCCTATTGTAGTTTGTTCATTCAGTCATGTCTGATTCTTCATGACCCTATGGACCAGAGCACGGCATGCCTTTCTATCCTCCACTATCTCCCGAAGTCTATCCAAATATATTCCTTGACCTTCCCTCCAGCCCTCCAATTAGAAGGGAGAAGAGACTGAGGAAGGTGGTGTCAATTAGAGCTTGAGTCAGAAGCATGGTGGTGAGTGAAGAAGTGATGAGAATATCTTGAGAAGGACATCTTATTCCGTGGAGCTGAAACCAAGCAGAGCAGTAAATGCAGAGTAGGGTGATATGCATGCATGTATATACACTAGCCAAGATATATCTAAATATAAATATATTATGCCATATATGATCAAACAAAATTAAATATATATTTGTATATAGATTATATCTGTGTATGTATATATCTATATATATATAGGTATAGATATATGCATGCATGCATCTACTTATATACACACATGTGTATATGAATGAACATCCATGTATATATATGTGTGACTGTGTGCATCATTAGACCTGCGATTTCATCAGTATGGATAGTTGCTTCTCACAATACAGAGCAGTCCTGTATAACATCTCCCAGCCCCAAGAGAGTCCCTAAGACTCTCAAACATGGAGCATTGATAAGTTAAGACATTTGTTCAAGGTCACATAGCCACTGGGTGCAGATATGAGAGTTCCATGCAGATGTTCCTGACTCTGAGGATAGCTCTAAATTGACTATGCCATGCTACATACAGGTGCACAATGAGCTGGGCCCAGAGCTCAGTTAAAGTAGAATAGTGGAGAGATTTCCCTTCAGTAGAGCTGTGGTCCTCACTTTTTTGGTGTCTGGACCCCTTTACAATCTTAAAAATCGAGGTCACCACAAAGATCTTTTGTTTAGAGGGTTTATCTATCAATAGTTATTGTAATAAAAATTTAAATATCTTTATATTATTATAAAAATTGTTTTGACTTTGGCAACACCATGAAAGGGTCTCAGGACCTCAAAGGCTGCAGTAAAGGACATCCATCTTGGTATAACCAAAGATAGAACATCAAGGGACATTCATGAACCTGGGGCGTAGCGGGAGACTCATCCCCAAGAAATATAAGAATAACAGTGAAAGGGAAGAGCCTCAAAAAGAAAATATCTCCAGATCAGATAAGACTGATACAAGTTGGGAAGGCATGGAGGGGTTAAACCCTGTAATGGTGGGAGGTGTAACCCTATTAACGAAAGTATCTGTCCAAGTATCCAAAGTAAAACCTTCTCCTAGACCTTCACCTCACCACAGTCTTACTTCCTTAACCCCCACTGTCCTTATACACACATACACACACACACACACACACACACACACACACAAATACACACTTCAGGTCTCCTAGAGTTCTTGGTATTTCTAAATTTCATTTTGTCCCTCTTTTGACTATCAGAAGGTCCTAAGCATTTCAAGGTTCTCAAATGACTGCAAAAGAGCTTTTGTTTTGGACAAACACTTACCAGTGTAGGTCACAGGACTTTGGAACAGCAGCCCAGAGGTCACTGCATCCTTGGTCATGGTGAGCCAGAGAACTGACCTTTTTGCTAAGCAGCCACTTTGGGCCCTCACTTGTCAAAGATGTTTAATAAAGTGCTTTTGGATGGGCCAAGGCAAGCCCTGCAGTGCCCCAAACCTGGAGTGCTGACAGGTGAGGAATGTTCATTGGCCCCTTGTGGCTTGCCCAGCCAGAAGGCACGTGGCATCCAGGCCCTAGAGCAGAGATATCAGGTAACAAAGCAATCTAGGGGCAGGGGCCCTTCAGGTCAGGTCCCACAGGGGGGAAATAGAGATATCAGCCATGAAGGCCAAAGGTCAGGGACATTCTACTATGCCTTGGTCCGAGCTATTGGCAAGAGAGGCAATGAACTGGCAACACAACGTATTATGATTAAAAACCAAACAGGGCAAATATACAACCAATAGAAGGACATGCTACTAAAGGAAGAGGGAGAAGTGTCTCAGATTTTACCAGAGGCCACACTCACAGAATAAATGCAGCAGCTTGTTTTTACTAATAATCATCCTTTCTTTAACCTCAGAGACGCAGATTTAGATTCAGAATTGAGCCACCAAAAAATCCACTTTGGCCCTTACACGTCACATGAAATCTCTTTGAAAAATTTAAAGCACTTTGCAAACACAAGGTTGAGAATAGCCAAAGGAATTTATCCCAAATAGTGGAATTTCATATCTCATCTAGTGGTGCAGTGGGGACATTTGAGTAGGAAGAAACATACAGGGCGATCATGAAAGGTTTTCCCCAGAAGAATTGCCAAAGAAATAACTTTCTTGGTCTCCCTGTCTCAAGTCTCTCCCCACTCTACTCCATCTTCTATTCAACTGTCAAAGTTATCTTCCTAAAGAACAGATTTGACCGTGTCACCTCCCTGCTTTCTCCCCCAAACCCCCATCATTCAATAAAACTCCAGTGTTTCACCTCCAAGTTCAAATATGAAATCATCTGTTTGGCTTTTAATGCCTTTCACAACCCGATCCCTTCCTAGCTTTCTACTCTTCATGCATCATAGTCCCCTCATATACTCTATGATACGGTGACACTGACCTTCAAGCTGTTCCTTGCACAAGATGTTCCATCTCTCAACTCAAGTACTTGCACTGGCTGTTCCCTATGCCTGGAGTGCTCATAACTGCTGGTTTCCTTGGTTTCCTCCAAATTCCCACTAAAACCCCACCTTCTACATTAAACATTGAGCTTTTCATCAGCTGGGATGATTTGCTTTTCTTTGCATCTCCAGAGGCATCTCTTAACACCATGGCATGGAGTAGGTAATTAATAAATACTTGATGACAATTTGCCACAGAGTTCATGAGCTCAGCCTTGATGGAAGCTGGAGATCATAGAAGGTAGAAGGCAGGAGAAAATGCATTCTTGATATAGAGGGCAGCTTATGCAAGGGCTCAATGATTCCATATCCAGTACGATATGCTTCAAATGTGTAAAATGAGCTTGGGTCACAAGGAAGTAGCAGGAATCACTGGAGAATTTCCCTTTCAATAAGGAACACCCATTTTGGTGTCATAAGAAGAAAGAAGCATTGAGACTTTCTCGATCCCAAGCTCATACAGATCCCATCATAACACTATCTGTCTCCTTTCCTTTCCCAATTTTTGAAGCCAACCCAGTTCATAGTAATCTCTAAGTACCAAGGCTTCATCTCTTTTACCCAATCAAAGCAAACTGAACCCCAAAGACATAGGAGGATATCACACTTATGGGGCTTAGAAAGCCTTTATATATTCCTAAAACTATTATCCTGACTTTCAACTCTAAGATCTTTGGGCAAAAGCTTAAGAAACTGAACAGACCTGCTTAATCCTTTAAGAAACTCTTTGGGGAAAAATGATAAGATTATTTCTTTAGATCTGGAAGGGAGATTAGAGGGTTCCATTCCCATCCCCTTGACCTCTACAAATGAAGAAACTGAAGCCCATGGAAATTTCATGATTGGTACAGTCACATAAGTAATGGGATTCAAAGGCAAATTTGAACCCAGGTCCTCTGACTCTAGAACCAGTGCTCTTGCCATTACAATCCCCCATGCTAAAGTCTACTCTAGCTGGAAAAGCACCATAAAGCCTACTTCAATAGGTACATTTTAGAGAGACTCCTTCAGCAAGACTCACTTTCTTTGGAGAGCTGTTAATGGCTCTCACTAGCTGTTATATGGTTATATCCTAAAACCACTCCATTAGGCAGCCTCCATATTCCTGACAATCTACGAGATCTGAGAATGACCAACTTGTTGACTATCAGCCATTAGTTCACATATCTCATCTATGTCAATGAGGAAATTGGCCCTGTCTCCTTCCATATCAGGCCTGCCCTGTTTCCTCCATCCTCTGGGTGTGCCACCCCTCACAAGTTTCAAATGTTGATACCCAAGCAAATATCTATGCAAGCCCCACAAAAGTCAGCTCTTGATGTAGCTAGGGACTAGTACCCAGCCTTTAGACACACTTTTACAGTGTAAGCATTAAAACCTTGTCAGCTAACGCTGCCTAACCTCATCCCCAGCAGCTTCTACCAAGCTGACTGATCTAGAGCAATAAGCATCCAGACTAGCAGTTAGCAGTCTGATTAAACAAATGATTGATATGCTCCTGCTGAAGCACCTATGATTTGTTAGGTGCTGCAGGGAACATGCCAAAGACACAGTATCTCCCTTCTTGGAATTTAGAACCAATATTTCCATTAAACTGTATGTGAGGTACAAAAATACCTCTGTTCCCATCTTTCATCTGTCTGTGACCGGCTCAATTTCACTCAACAAACATGAATAAACACATATTAGGTGACAAGCCCTCTGCTAGGCACCCAGAATGAGACAGAGATGAAATGGTCCCTCCTCTTGGGGATCTCATTTTACACTGGGCAGGGAGTGGGGAGACAATATGTGCACAGATAAACAAATGCAAGCTAATTCAAACAGGAGAAGGACAAGAGCAATGAGGGTACCACGAAAGGCTTCACAAAGGAGATGGAAGTTGGGCATTTTAGCTTTGGAAAACAGGGATTTTGCAAGGTAAGGAATGCATTCCAGGCACCTTAAAATATGTGAAGGAGAAGATAATCCATTAAGTTTGGGGAAGAGTAAGGAGTATAGCTAAATGGCAGCATAAAATGAATGAAAGGGAATAATGTGAAATAAATCTAGAAAAGCTGTTTGGAGTCAGAATGTGGAGGGCCTTCAAGGCCAGCCTGAGACATTTCTAATGTGTTCTGGAGGCAATGTAGAACTACCAAGGGTTCCTGAGAGGAGTGAAAGGGTAAAAACCAATGCTGTGGGAAAATTATTTTGGCTTCTATGAGGGAAATGGATGAAAGAGGGGAGGGAGGGAGATAGATAAGGGGTTATTACAATAGCTCTGGAGAGAGGTAATAAAGATTTGAACTAGTTATGAGGGCTACTTGAACTAGGGAATCTAGGCGGGGGCAGAGCCAAGATGGAGGAGTAGAAACAGGACTTCCGTGTGGCTCCCACTTCCACCTCCTCCAATACATGTAAAAAATTACTCTAATCAAACTTTAGAGCTACAGAATCCACAAAGTGACTAAGAGAAACTAACCTCCACTGAAGACAGTTCAGCAGGCCAGCAGGAAGGGGCCATCGCAGTGCTCTGGGAGCAGAGCCCAGCCCTGAGTGAGCCTGTGGTTTTAGCCTCAGGGTAGCCATGGCCAGCCTCCAGCTGGGAGGACTTTGGGAGAGTGGATCACCAACAGCTGTGGTGGTTTCCAGAATTATCAACTCATAGATGCTAAAGACAAAGTGAGAGGTCAGTGTGAACTTTGGGAACAGGGCGTCCAGGAGTGCAGTCTGGCCTCTGCCCCCAAGAGGTATGGTGGCCACTGCTATGTGACTACTTCAGAGTTTCTGGCCTGCAGATTGTAGGGGGACCAAGCATCCAGCCTGAGGGGTAATTGCTCTTGCTTTAATCAACTTGGATCTGGATCACTGTCTTGGGTGGAGCTCCTGGGATGCATGACCAGTGACCAGTGAGCCAGAGCGTATAAAGGCTTAAGAGAGGGCAGCCAACTAAAAGCTCCAGCAGCTGAGAAAACCCCAGCGATTTGGGACAAAGCTCTCCTCTCTGAAAGCAGAGTTCTACTGTGGCAAAAAGCTCAAAATTCAAGTAATTGAGTGGCAACATAAGCAAGCAAAGGAAGCAAAGCAAGCTCAGCAATCCCACTATAGGCTCCTATATCGGGGACAAAAAGGATCAAATTATGGAACAGGAGGAAGACAGTGAAGTCAGAACTCCTGCACCAAAAGCTTCCAAGAAAAACATGAATTGGTTACTAGCCATAGAGGAGCTTAAGAAGGATTTTGAAAACCAAATAAGAGAAGTGGAGGAAAAATTGGGAAGAGAAATAAGAATGATGCAAGAAAATAATGAAGAGAGTCAACAACCTGACTGAAGAAAATAACACCTTAAAAATATACTAACTTGAATAGACTGGGCGCACGAGACCCAGCAGTTAATGAATATAGTAATCTTGTTTGATAAACCCAAAGACCCCAGTTTTGGGGATAAGAATGCATTATTTGACAAAAACTGCTGGGAAAACTGGAATGTAATGTGGCAGAAACTGGGTGTAGACCATTATCTAACAGCATATACCAAAATCAAGTCTAAATGGGTGCATGATCTAGGTATAAAGGATGATACTGTAAGCAATCTGGGAAAGCAAGGAATAGTTTACCTGTCAGATTTGTGGAGAGGGAAAGACTTTAGGACCAAACAAGAATTGGAGAGCATTATAAAATGCAAAATGGATAATTTTGATTACATTAATTTGAAAAGCTTCTGTACAAAAAAAGCCAATGTAACCAAGATTAAGAGGGAGGTGGGAGGGGTGGCTAGGTGGCACAGTGAGTAGAACGCCAGCCCTGGAGTCAAAAGGACCTGAGTTCAGATCCAGCCTCAGACACCGAAAACACACAAACAAAAAACCCAGCCGTGTGACCTTGGGCAAGTTACTTAACCCCAATTGCCCTCCAAAAAAAAAAAAAAGAGGGAGAAAAAAAGAGGGAGGTGGGAAATTGGGAAAGAATTTTTACAACCTATGTCTTTGATAAAAGACTCATTTCTAAAATATAAAGAGAACTGAGTTAAATCTATAAGAATACAAGTCATTCCCCAATTGATAAATGGTCAAAGGATATGAACAGGCAGTTTTCAGAGAAAGAAATTAAAGATGTTTATTAGCATATGAAGAAATGCTCTAAATCACTATTGATTAGAAAAATGCAAATCAAAACAACTCTCAGGTACCATATCTCTCCAGTCAGATTGGCTAAGATGACAAAACAGGAAAATGACAAATGCTGGAGAGGATGTGGGCAAATTGGAACACCAATGCATTGCTGGTGGAGTTGTGAACTTATCCAACCATCCTGGAGAGCAATCTGGAATTATGCCCAAAGGGCTATAAATAATTTCATACCCTTTGACCTAGCAATACCACTTCTAGGGTTATATCCCAAAGAGCTCATAGAAGTGGGAGGAAGACCCATATGTACAAAAATATTTATAGCAGCTCTTTTCGTGGTTGCAAAGAATTGGAAATTAAAAGGGTGCCCATCAATTGGGGAACGGCTAAACAAGTTGTGGTATATGCATGTAATGGAATATTATTGTGCTATAAGAAACGAGGAGGAGATGGTTTTCATATTTACCTGGAGAGGCTCATACAAACTGATGCTGAGTGAGAAGAGTAGAACCAGGAGAAATTTGTATACAATCACAGACACAACATATGTGTAATGACCAATTATGACAGACTGGACTCTTCTCAGCAGTGCAGTGATATAAGTCAATCCCAAAAGACTCATAAAGGAGAGAGATGCCTACATCCAGAGTAATAACTAGAAAGAACTGAGCTTGAATCCTGATGGAAGCAAACTAATTGATCTTTTTCTTTTCATCGTTTGGTTTTATTTCTTCTTTACCATTTTTCATTCCATCTAGTATAATTGCCTTTGTAACTTGACTAATGTCTAATGTGAAAGTATCTGCAGATCCTATACTGGACTATATGCCATCGTGGGGGGTGGGGAGAGGGAGGGAAGGGAAATTTGAAACTCAAGGAACTATGGAATTGAATCTTGTAAACTAAAAATAAACAAATAAAAAAATCAGTAGAACAAATCATCCAAAAAATAGACTAACTCAAATGGCAAAAGAGGCTCAAAAAGCCAATGAGGAGAAGAATGCCTTAAAAAGCCAAATTTGCCAGATGGAAAAAGAATCTCAAAAGCTCACTAAAGAGAATCATTCCTTCAGAATTAGATTGGAGCAAATGGAAGCTGGTGACTTTATGAGAAATCAAGATACTATTAAACAGACCCAAACAAATGAAAAAAAAATAGAAGGTAATGTGAAATATCTCACTAGGTAAACCACTGACCTGGAAAATAGACCCAGGAGAGATCATTTAAAATTTATTGGAGTACCTGAAAGCTATGAACAAAAAAAGAACCTAGAAATCATCCTTTAAGAGATTCTCAAGGAAAATTGCCCTGATGTTTTAGAACCAGGGGGCAAAATAGAGGTTAAAAGAATCCACTGATAACCTTCTGAAAAAGATCCCAAAAAGAAAACTCCTAGGAATAATATAGCCAGGATCCGGAGTTGCCAGATCAATGAGAAAATATTACAAGCAGCCAGGAAGAAACAATTTCAATATTGTGGAAACACAATCAGGATAACACAGCATCTGGCAGCTTCTACACTGAGAGATCGAAGGGCTTGGAATATGGTATTCTATAGGTCAAAGGATCTGGGATTAAAACCAAGAGTCACCTACCCAGAAAAACTGAGAGTCATGTTCCAGGGGAAAATATAGTCATTCAGTAGAATAGAGGACTTTCAAGCATTCTTGATGAGAAAAACAGAGTTGAATAGAAAATTTGACATTGAGATACAAGAAGCAAGAGAAGCATGAGAAGGTAAACAGGGAAAAGAAATCATAAGGAACTTATCAAAGTTAAACTATTTATATACCTACATGGAAAAGTGATAATTATAATTTATGAAATATTTCTCATATGAAAATAGTTGAAGGGAATAGAAAAAATATATATTTATATATATGTCTATATAGGAGGGTATATGGACATATGAATACATATGTGAGTATGTGTATATATGTGTACAGATGTACATAGACAGAGGGCACAGGACCAATTTAATAGGAAGGGATGATACTTAAAAGGTGAAATTGAGAGGTGAGAGATGAATATAATGAGAGGAGATGGTGAGAGAATGGGATAAATTATCTCATATAGAAGAGGCAAGGGAAAACTATTTCAATGGAGGAAAGAACAGGAAGGCAAAAGGGAATGAGTCAACCTTACTCTCATTGATTGGCTTAGGGAGGGAATGACATACACACTAAATAGGGTATTTCACCATACAGGAGAGTAGGGGGGAAGGGGATGAGAGAGGGGATGATAGAGGGGAAGGCAAGTTGCAGGGGAGGGAAGTTGGAAGCACACATTTCTGAAAAGGGACAGGTCAAAGTAGAAAACAGAACAAGTGGGGGATGGGATAGAGTGGAGAGAAATATAGTCAGTCTTTCACAATATATCCACTATGGAAATGTTTTGCATAGCTACACATGTACAACTTATATTGAATTGCTTATCTTTCCAGTAAGGGTGAGTGACGATGGAGGAAGGGAAAGAATCTGGAATTCAAAGTTTTAAAATCAAACATTTATACATATATATTATAAAAATTATAACTATATATAATTATAATTTTTTACATGCAACTTGGAAATAAAATATACAGGCACTTGGACATAGAGATCCATCTTGCCCTACTGGAAAGTCAGAGAGAGGATGGGGGAGGATATAGGAGAGAGCAGATTGGGGGAGTGGGTGTTCAATGGAATCACTATTTTGGGGTGGTGGGTAGGGGAAAGATGGGGAGAAAATTTGTAACTCAAAATCTTGTGGAAATGAATGATGTAAACTAAAAATAAACAAAATTTAATTCAAAAAAAGAAAAATAAAAACCACAAATTAAAAAAAAAGAACTAGGGAATCTAGGTATCAAAGTGGATAGAGCTTCTGAGCCTGGAGCTAGAAAGGCCTGAGTTCAAATTTGACCTCTGACACTTCCTAATTACATGATTCTGAGCAAGTGACTTAGCCGCTGTCTACCTTAGTTTTCTCATCTGTAAAAAGGGGATAATAACAGCACCTGCCTCCCAGGGCTGTTACAAGGATCAAATGATATATTTGTAAAATGCTTAACGCAGTGCCTGGCACACAGTAGGTGCTTTAAAATGTCTCCGTCCTTCCTTCTTGAGGGAATGATAAAAAGAGAATGGATCTGAGAGATTCAGTCAGCCAGGTCTGCAAAATCAGAATCGTCCTACCCCATCTCCTAGATCTAAGCATTTGCCACATCTTGCCAATTATAACCCCATCTCTCTCATATCCATCACTTTCTCTCTGCCCAGTAACTTTCCCTAGTTCAGGCTCTCACTAATTGTTAACCTTGACTCTTGTAACTGCCTCCTAACAAGAATACTAGCTGCTTACAGTCTGCAACCCATACCCTACTCCAGTACAGACATATCTGAAAGATACTGTGGGCTCAGTTCTAGACCACCTCAATAAAGTGGATATCACAATAAGCAAATTATATGAATTTTTTTTGTTCCCGGTGCATATAAAAGCTATGTTTACACTATACTGTAATCTATTAAGCCTGCAATAGTATTATGACCAAAAAATGTACATACCTTAATTGAAATACTTTATTGCTAAAAAAATGTTAATTATTATCCAAGCCTCCAATAAGTCATAATCTTTTTGCTGGTGAAGGATCTTGCCTCATTGTTGATGGCTACTGACTTACCAGGGTGGTAGATGGTGAAGACTGGGAAAGGGGCTGTGGCAATTTCTTAAAATAAGACAACAGTGAAATTTGCATCATCGCTGGACTCTTCCTTTCATTTGAACACTTAGGGGACACTGTAGGGATATTAACTGGCCTCATTCCAATGTTGTTGTGTCTCAGGAACTAAGGAGAGAGACAGGAACAGCTGGTCAGTGGAGTAGTCAAAAAACATACAACATTTAATTATTAAATTTACTCTTTTATATGAGCAGGGTTCACTGCCATCAAAGATCGCTGATCACACATCACCATAACAGATGTAATAATAACGAAAAAGTTTGAACTATTATGAGAATTACCAAAATGTATACAATGTGAACATTTGCTGTTAGAAAAATGGCACCAAAAGATTTTCTCAACATAGGGTTGCCACAAACCTTTAATTTTTTAAAAAAGAAAAAAAACACAATATCTGTGAAGCACAGTAAAGTGAGGTACAATAAAGTGAGGTATGCCTATGTTACAAATGAATAAGTGATCTCATGGAAGGAAGGGAGGAAGGGAGAGAGGCAGGGACAGAGGAAGGAAACCAGTATTTAATAAGGACCTACCATGTGACAGGCACTGTGCTAAGCACTTTACAAATATTATCTTACATAACTTTCACAATAATCCTACTGGGAAGGTAGGTACTATTATCCATTTTACAGTTAAGAAAACAGGGGCAGATAGAAATTAAGTGACTTACCCAGGGTCACATAGCTAGAAAGTACCTGAGGTCAGATTTGAACATATCTGACTCCAAGTATAGTTCTCTATTCACTGTACAAAATAGCCAGTTCCATGAAGCAATATTCCCTCCAGTGATGCCAATTACCACTCACCTTGTACAACACCATCTCCTACTTCTATGCCTTTGCATTGACTGCTCCCCATGCCTGAAATGTTCTCTTTCCTCTCGCTTCCTCCAAGTCCCAATTAAAATCTCATCTTTTGTAGGAGGACTTTTCTGGTCAGTCCCCTACTTTCCTCTCTAAAATTGCCTTCCATCTACTCTGTGTCTACCTTATGTGTATAATGTCTTCCCTGTTAGAATGTAAGCTGCTTGAGAGCTGGGACTATTTTTGCCTTTCTTTGCCTCTCCAGAAATTAGCAAAGTGTCTGGAATATAATAAGTTCTTAATAAATACTTGTTCACTAGCTCTCTAGTAAATTTTCTATAGGGTTTATACAATATAATAAGGGTCAGGGAATTGCAATTCTCATATTTTCTTGACATTGCATGCATACCAATGGAACACATGGACTGTCCAGTGGTTATATCTTACTCTTGCTCCATAACTGGTCCATCTTTATTTTTTTTGCATTAATACAGTTCATTTATACTGCTTCTCTTGCATAAGCCCTTGTTTGTAATGTGTTATATCTCACTCATGCCCAGCATGTTCCTCTTCCCTGGCAGTTTCATGTTCCAATCTATACAAGTACTAGACTTAGAGTGAGGAAGACCTGGGTTTTAATCCCACATCAGACATTAACTAGCTGTGTGACTCTGGGTAAGTTACATAGCCTCCTTCAGCCTCAGTTTCCTTATTTGTAAAAGGCGAATAAAAACAGCACCTACCTTGCAGGATTGCTGTAAGAATGAAAAGTGCTTTGCAAACCTTGAAGAGCAATGTAAATGTTAGCTATTTTGGAGTGATCTGAACTTCAATTCTTCTTTACATAGTCTTCTTAATGTGCTCAACTGAGACATGAAGGTGAAACTGACACACATTCTTTCAGGTTCTATCATGCAGGCAAGGCTTTGGACATCTTCCTAGCATCAGATTATGTCTGCTTTCTACAGCCAGCCTAGTCGAATACAAAAGGACTCCTTAGGAATAACATGGTGACTTGGTGCTGAATTTTTTGGTTATGGCAGCCCTATCTGTCTTCCACACAGCTAAGCCCAAGAACCCTCAGAATAGTAGCAGCCTTCGACCCACTAATCCTGTTTCTAACCTGGCCCCATAGCCATAGTGTTTGGGAAGCAAGTCTTGTAGAGATATAAAGTGGCAACTACTTCTGCACATGCTACAGTCCCTTGCCTCCTCGTCAGTCACAACTACAGATCTTGAAAAGAATGTTCTCTCCATCAAAATCCCTGGCACTGATAAATTGGAAACTTATACAGATTTAATAATGGAAATAAAATGGAAGAAGATGCATTACTATCTTCTTTGCCTCACCACCTTAGGATGGTCAAATATCCATTTGACTTGTAACTGAAATCTTCCATATATGTTATCTCCTCCACTAACAATAATCAGAATAATAACTATTTCTTGTATTGTGCTTTAAGGTTTGCAAAGCACTTTGGAAATATTTCATTTAATCTTCACCTGGTAGGCAGGTGTTATTCTTATCTCCATTTTATAGATGAGGACATCCAGGCAGACAGAGGTTAAGTGACTTGCCCAAGGTCATACTGCTAGTAAATCTGAGGCCAGATTTGAATTAAGGAATTCTTGACTCCAGGTCAGTGCTCCACCCCACAGCACCACCTACCTGTCCCCACACCACTAGAATGTGAATTCTTTGAGAATAATTCCATACAGCTTTTCTATTTGTAACATCACTATTTTATACATAGATGAGAACTTAATGTTTTAAATTATTTTTATTCATTGTTTATTCATTCACATTTGACCATGTTACCTCCAGTCTCAAGAATCTTTCTTGGCCCTGTTACCTCTGAGACAAAATAGCAACTTTTCAAGTTGGTATTTAAAGGCTTTGTGATGTGTCTCCTAGTCTACTTTCCCAAATTTCTTTCTCATTAACATCCATAAAACATTACATTTCAGCCAACATAGACTACTTTCTGTTTCCCAGCTTCATCTGACATCTCCATGCTTTTGCATAAATTGTCCCTCATACAAGAAATGCACTCCATCCTCAACTCTCCCTCTTACAATCCTTAGCCTCTTTCAAAGGGAGCTCCTGCATTCCTTCCTATGAGAAGTCCCTCCTGATCCCTCCAGTAATTGTGTTTTCTTCCTCCACAAATCATCTAGTATTCATTTGTTTACTCATTTCTATCCTCCAGTCGAATATAAACTCCAGGGAAGGAACTTTTTTTTTCATCTCTGTCTTTGTATTGGCAGTTCCTTGCATTGGCAGTTCCTTGCATATATTAGGTGCTTTGCAAATATGAGATGAATTTAATTGAATTGGAATGAGATGTTGTGGTGGTAGAATCAGTAAGACTTGGCAATTAATTTGAAGTGTGCAATGTGGGAGAGGGAAGAGTAGCAGATGATTCCAAGGCTAATCCTGGATGACTGGGAGAATGTCAGTTACCAAAAGCAGAAATAAGGAAGTGTGGGTTTAAAGGGAAAGATGATAAATTCCATTTTAAACATGCTGATTTTGAGACATCTGTGGAACATTCAACTAGAAATGACCAGTTGGTAGTAGAATATGCAGGACTACAGTTCAGAAATCAGGACTAGATATAAAGATACAGGAATCAGCTGCATAGAGATAATTGAACCCATGAAAGCTGATGAAATTATGAAAACATGAGAGATTTTAGGGATATATATATACGTATATATATAGAGAGAGAGAGAGAGAAATATGTGTGTATATGTATATATATATAAATAATACACACAACAGGTGCATGTATAAACACATATATATATATACATACATATGTGTGTATGTGTATTTTATATGTATGTGGACAGATAGATAGATAAATAGATAGATAGATATAAAAATAAGCATTTCAGAGCTAGATGATAATATAGTAGAAGGGACTAGGAAGGAATGTCCCTGGATGTAGAAAGAGAACCAGACGAAAGTAATGATGGGATGGCTAGGTGACACAGTGAATAGACGAAAGTAATGATGGGATGGCTAGGTGACACAGTGAATAGAGCACCGGCCCTGGAGTCAGGAGGACCTGAGTTCAAATCTGGCCTCAGACACTTAACACTTACTAGCCATGTAACCTTGGGCAAGTCACTTAACCCCAATTGCTCCTTCCCCCCCCCAAAAAAGAGAGAAAGTAATGATGCAAAATTCAAGGGATGAGAAGATATCCAGGAGGAGTAGGTGGTCAACAACAACAAAAGTTATAGAATAGTCAAAAGAAAGTGATGAGAAAAAATGTTAATAATGCAGATTAAACTTAAGAGTATGTCCTGCACACATTTTTCCCCAGAGGTATGGTTATTCAACATTTACCAGACTACTCCAGCCTCCTCCCTTCCCTTCTCTGTGTGAAAACACAGGTGCCCTCCCTTAAGCTATCTGCTCCAAAATAGCCAGATGTCAGAGAATCAGAGTCTATTCTCATTATATCCTCTTCCCTTTTTTCATAACATCCACTGGCCTAAGTTGCCCCTACCCTATTATGTCCTGCAGTGTGGTAATCATGGAATGACTGACTCAATAAGAAGCAAAAAATATCACACTTGGACCTATTTATCCCTCCTGAATTCCCACAATATGTGCTATCCCTACTAGGCCTTCCTGAACATAAGAAATTCCTTTATAGCATATGATCAGGAAAATCATCAACAATGATTACAGTTACTACATAACTAACAAGGCAAAAGGAGAAAAACTATAAAATTAGGTTCATAGTTATGTGACCTATTTACCACTTATAAATAATCACCATGCAACACAATTATCAATTTCCTATAACGTCAGATTAATTCTCATAAATCATATTTGAATATTAATGTTCACCTTTCATACTTTATTGTTCATCTAACATTGTCTCATACTCACCATCCTAAAAAAATAGAGGGCATCTCATTTACAACAGCATGCTTACTTTAGTGGAAAGGAAGACCTCATTCACTAAGAGGGTTCGGCAACACACCTATTAAAGTTTGCTAGGGAAATTATATTGAAATGGAGAGTCTGAACAGTGATTGCTGCAGAGTAAAGAAATGGGAGAAGAGGCAATAGAGAGTGTCATAATACCTGTAAGCCTCCTGCTAGAACCTTTGCAGAACTGTGGTTTGAGGATCTATCACTTTCACAAGCAGAAAAACCTTAATGTGCACTTTAGCTTGGAAAGAAATCCTGCCTCTGGGATTATGCCACACCTGTCTACTTTATTTTTGGTGCCAGAACCTGGATCTGTATGTCCCATCAGCCAAACCCAATAAAAACTAATAACAGGACTTTATGTAAGAACCAAGAGGAAAGCAGAAAGTCTCCTCACCCTGGAAAATGATCCGAAAAAATAGGTTTTATGAGCTGTGCTAGCACACTGTGTCTTGGTGTGATTAATCCATCTCAGCAAAATGACTTTAAGAGCCAATTAAAGGCAGCTTAAAGGAGCTATTTTGCATTGTCTCTTTATTCTGTTGCAAGTGACAATTGTACCTGTCAGGAGAGCTGTGAAAAATGATCAATTTCTGTGGCATGAATTTTCATAGGAAAATAAGTGTCGCACTGGGACAAATCAGTTGTCCATCTGGGATCCCATCTCCTGCAGTCTTGAGATGAAGGTATAATCAGTGGAATGCAACTTCCCAGTTCGAGGCAAATGGCCTCCTATTTGTCCAGCAATCTCTTAAAATCCCTAAAATGTTATTTTCCTGGGGAGGTGAAGGGGATAAGAGGGAAGAAGGAATAAACCTTGTCTCATCTGAGCCCAGTGTAAGTAAAAATATTCCATTGAAAGAGGAAATTGTCTTGTCTAACCAAGGAAAGAGAAATTCTACGCATTTACCAAGGGACATTTTTTTCTCCATTAAAACAGCAAGCACTTAGAGGCAAATGAGCAAAGCGGAGACAATTATTTTGTTTCTTTTAGCCACCCTGTCTTTCAGAATATGAGGAAAGGCTCCATGGAATGCTTTAAGAAAAATCCTCTCTCTTTGTTAAAGAGCCTCTCACTTAACAGGGCTATTCCAAACCTCAACTAGAATTCTGCAGTGAAACTACAAATTCTAGAACAGACTTTGTCAAGGAAAGAGTTAAACCCCAAATGAAACAGCTCCCATTGCACAGCCCTGGATCTAGGCCAGATTGTCAAACTGTTGATGGAAGAAACCAAAGGCTCCGGCTGCCACCACATGGGAAAGTAAACATTCTCTGGCATGGAAAAGGAACACACTCTTGGTTACTTAAATTACTACTACTTAACATTAAGCGGCTGGATCGGATGTCATATGGAGGGAAAAGGGCTGTCTCAGCCCAGGGTTCAGTTTCTGACAGTCCTGCCTCATGTTGGGTTATTGGTTTATTATGGTGCTATGTCAACCCTTCATCAGGACAAACACTCAGCAGCTAATCACTATGGGAACTCAAGGTCAGTTGGAAAGCCCATCCTAATCAAAATGGTGAAGTCATCCAAGCTGCTCTTCTGTTCTCCATTACTCTCTCCAATATCCCTAGTTCTCTTGATTTTTCATAGGAAAATAGGAATTGTCTCATTGGACAGGGATAATGTTGGAAGTTTTTTTTATGAATAGAGGACCCTAGCTTAATTTGTATCTCACACACAAGCCCATCCCTTCCCAAAGAAACCCAGGTTTCAGAAATTTCCAAAACTGTGCTTCATCCCATTCTGTAATGATTTTAAACTCTAATAGGTGACAGATAGCTGAGCTAATCAATTCATTTGCACAGATATCTAGCCCTCTATACTTGACTGTATGCTCCATGAGGACAGAGATCGTGCATTATTCTTTTTTATACTGCACTTACCTTTATAATGGTAGGAAATTAAATAACTACTAAATAAATGGTGTATTAATGGGTTTCATCCTCCAGACAATACAGTAGCATTTTAATAAGCAGCTTCTAGAGACCATGCCTTAAATTCACCATAATATCTCTGGGGAATTCCAAGTACCTTGACAATTTCAGGGAGGGAGATATTTTTGACAGAAATTCTCAGATTCCATCTCAGAAACAATCTGTAAGACACGTGGGAGTAGAACAAGGGGTTCAGGAAGGATAAGAGGGTAAGAGAAAATCTTGAGATGAGGAACCTGGCATATAGGTGCTTAATAGATGCTTAAGGACTGACCAACTTACTAAAAAAAAACTGGCTAAATGAAGGGAAATGATTGAAGACCAAAGGGGGTAGAGGTCAAGAAAAAGAGATTATTAATAGAATCATAGAGAATCATTTAGACCTGGAAGGAAACTTAAAGGCCATCTCCTCCAACCCACTCATTCTACAAATTAAAAAACTCAAACCCAGAGAGGTCAAAGGATTTTCTCAGTGGCAGATTCTAAAACAACATCTCCTGATTCCCAAGACAATTCTTATTCCATTAATACCATACCCCCTCTTGGAAAAGCAGCAGCAATTACGTGAGTGGCCCTGATGCTCTTAAGTGCCATATTCATTCAGGTCATTTATTTTTTTTTTAATTCAGCAACATATTTTACTAACAAACTTTGTCTTTTCTTTCTTTTGTCTGGCCCACAAATACACAAGGGAACAATAGCATTTGATATACTAATTCCCCCAAGATCCCCAGATGTTTCATTCATTCCCTGAGGTTATCAGCTCCTCAGGGGAATAGAAACACTCTAGAGAATTTTGGTTAAGCCTGTCAAAACCTGTCCTCAAGAACTGGAGAATTAAATGATGCCATTAATGGGAATTTCATTGCTTCCCTTGTGAAGTTATTCATCCAGCCAGGCTGATGTGCCCTTATTCATGCCTCACTGGTTTTACTGCCGTTAAGCCTGTCTATTTGCAAAGCACCTTGTGATCTCTCTCTCTTTCTCTAGTTTTTTTAATCAGCAATGTCTCTCCACCATCCCTGTTAACATTTTCCAGATGGGGAAATGGAAACACTGAAAACTTGTGCAGCTGACTTAAATATACAACACTTAAAAAGCTGGGACAAGACTCAAACTCACAACCCCAGAGTCCCTACTATGAAGCTTAATGAATTGAGCTACAGTATAATAAATACAATTTGCCTACACCTTTCTCCTGCCCTTAGTAACTAAATTTTCTCAACAACCTTCTCGTGGTCCTATGTCCTCACCATGCCCATTGCCTCTTCATGCCACTGTCCTCTGGAGTGTCCTCAGCACCCCCTTCTCCATCCATTAAAATTCTAGCCAGACTTCAAGGTCATATAAGTTCCACACTTTCCAAAAGCTTGCCCAAAGTGAGAAGTTACATAAAAGTACTGAAGGGGGAGCTAGGAATTTCTGGGATCTAATCTCCCTCTTCCGCCACTCACTAGCTATCTGACTTTGGATAAATCACTTCCCCCATGGAACTCAATGTCTTTGCCTAAAAAAAGAGTGATAGGACTCAACAATCCCTAAAGTATTCTCCAATGCTAACATTTTACGCTTTGGGCTAGCTTATCCAAGTCTCCTTTATTTCTAAACATCAGTATTTATGAGCTATGCCAGACAACTAAGCAATACATGAATTATAAATTGTCCTACTATTGGCTGTAATACACCTGTAAGTCCTGTGAAGGTAGGGACTATGCCGTCTTCTTGTCTGTATTCACTACATTCTTATCTACATTAAAATGTCTGGCAATTGGTATTTACCTGGAGACAGGGAGATTCAAATCAAAAGACTTTTCTAAGAGAGTTAAAGGAGAAGAAAACTCCCCACCTACATTTATCAAGCCAGATACATTGGGAGTGAGAGGTATGATATAAGATTATCAGTGAAGATGAACAGTAATTAATTCAGAAGAGATAATAGCAAAGAAGAGGAACAGAAATAAAGCCATGGTCTCAGAAGTCCGAATGCAAAAACATAGAGAATGAACAGTAATAAAAGTAAAACAACAAGGTAAGTTTGACCTAGGGCAACTAGGTGATGCCAGGACTGGAGTCAGAAAGCCTTCTCTTCCTGAGTTCAAATCTGGCCTCTAACACTTACTAACTGTGTGACCCTAGGAAAGTCATTTAACCCTATTTTCCTAAATTTCCTCATCTGTAAAATGAGTTGGAGAAGGAAATGGCAAACCACTCCAGGATCTCTGCCAAGAAAACCCCAAATGGGGTCACAAAGAATCAGACACGACTGAAAATAACTCAACAAAGAGATATCAAGACTTGATGGGATTTAACTTAAGAAAAGAGTAAAACTATAGAAGACTGTGGCTTATTTAAAAGGAATAGATTAAAGAAAATGAGTTGTAATGAAGCAAAGTACATCAAGTAAATATACTCATTCAAGGAAATCTATAACCAGGGGAGCATTCTATAGATCAGTAGTTATTAAAGAGTGTTCTGTGGCCCACTAAGGGTCCACAAGACACTTTCAGGGGGTCCATGAGGTCAAAATAATTTTCATAATAATACTAAGAAATTATGTGCCTACTAAAATACTTCTTTTTCCAATTGCATATCTTTATGAGGTTGGATTTTTAATATACTTTAACCAAAACAACATTTCTCAACAGACTGAATGCAGAAGCAGAGATGGAAATCCAGCTGTCTTCTATTAAGTCAAACATTAAAGAGATTTGCAAAAATATGGAAAACAATGACAGACCTTGGGTTTTTTCTGTTTTGAAAAATATAGGGTTTTTTTGTAAAAATATATTATTTATGTCAACACGTAATAGGTTTATTATTGTTCTTTTAATGAGTTAACAAACATTTTATAACATCAGTTTTAATTTCCAATATGGCCAATATCAATAGATAAAACCAATATAAATAAAATCTCTTTGGGATCCTCAATAATTTTTAAGAGTGTAAAGGCTCCTGAGACCAAAAGTTTTGGGAACCTTTCGTGTAGAATCTTTGGATAAGGACCAGAAATAGAAGGAATTTTGTGGTAAGAGTATTTAACACAACATCCACCTAGAAAGTACAAAGAAGTCTAAAAAGAGTATAAACGAAAGGGAAATATAGCTTATGTCAGAGAAAGGACCTAAATACAGGTCTTCATGAATCTATACACTAAGCACATAATAATCATCTAACAAAATTTTTCCTCTATATATTATATGGAGAGAGAGAGAGAGAGAGAGATTATATAAGCAATAAAGATATGTTTATAGGAAAGATTTCCACACACATATCTCACTTGAACTCTCTAATAACCCTCTGATGTAGAATATGCAAATATCATTAGTTCCTTTTATAGATGAGGAAATTAAAGTTCAGGGAGTAACTGAAATTCTATTCATTTAATTCCATAAGTCATTGATCCAAGACTCAATGGTAACTAAATAGCCTTGGAGAAGTTTATTGTCTTATTAAGAGTGACAAACATGAAAAAATGTGATGGCAATTTTAAAAATACAAACAAAGGGATAAGTTTTAAGTTTTAGACTACTATGGCAGAGAGAGCCCTGGAGGAAGGACATTGCAGGTGACCAGAATGTCATGAGCAAAGACACACAGCTGTCAGAGAATGCTAGTGTGAATGAATAAGTTACATACAGTAAAAGATTGACCTGACTTAGGGGGAGAGGTGCTTAAAGGAGGGAGCAGAAGGTAGAAAACTAGAAAGTCAGGCTTGGAGCAGATTATGGCAAACTGTGAGTACCAAGTTAATGAATTTGAGCTTGATCCTATAGGAAAAGCTTTTAAAAAGAGAGAAGGGACAATACAAAGGAAAGGCAGAATCATTTGTGTGGAAGCTCACTGCCTGAATCACCCCCTTGGTTTTTTCTGATGTCTCTTAGGTTCTGGTCAAATGGTAACATGTTGTTCAATATTACCCAGTGGCTAAATGACACTGATACTTTACCTAGAAGAATCAACCAAAGGACTGAATGAAAAGCACTGGAAGTTAGGAAGCCAGGTCTTCCAATTATTGTCTACATGACCTGGGACAAGATGTATAACTTTTATGGACTTCAGTTTCTTCATCCATAAACCTCCAAATTCAGTCTGGATTTGGTCATGAACTCAAATAAAAATAATTCTTAAATTCATCCCACCCAAAGATTCATATTGACAATAGTTTCTGCCATTGTGCCTTCAAAGTAAGAAGAAATTGAAATTAAGACAACAGATTAAATAATCTTTAAGGTCCCATCCATTAGAAGATAAATTCAAAAAAAGCATAGAGAGTTGCATTTTTTCTCTTTGTATTATTTAATAACTGATTAGCAAAATTCAGCTTTATGATCACATTAAAACAGGAGGCCATATGACCCTTAAGAATCTCGAGTAGACATGGAAAACAACGGGAAAGTTCAGAATAGTCCAAGGCTAAAATTTAATTGTTGGTATTTTAATTTCATTCAAAATGATGTGTCACTTTTTCAGGAGTTATACAAGAAGATTCAACCAAGGACCATGTAGTAGACTGAGAGGGACCGAGGACAATGGTGAGGTAGTTGTCTATACTACCACCCCATTGGCATGGAAGCCATTAGAACTTTACTGCTCATAAAACAAAAAGGTCAAAAAAGCTTGAAACTTCTGGAAAATCTTCAGTTCAACAAGAATACTGTGTGCTTCTTGACAGGCAGCTAGGTGCCGGACATTGTGTGAGGTACTACAGACACAAAGTTTAAAAATAGTGGTACCTCCCTTCAGGGAGCTTATATTTTACCAAAGAAAATGAACATGTGCATAGATTAGTATATATGATATGAACAAAATAAATACAAAACATTTCCATATGAGGAAAACACTAACAACTTGGGGTAGGAATCAAAGAAGACCTCATAGAAGAGGTGGCTTGTGAGCCAAAATTTGAAGGAAGCTATGAATTCTTTGAGGTAGAAATCAAGAAAAGCCTTCAAGATATGGGAAGAGAGCCATGGAGAAGCACAGAGATGAGAGAAGGAGTACCCTATACAGGGAATACCAAGTAGGTCTGTTTGCCTGGAACAAGAGTTTTGTTTGTTTTCATTTTTAATCTCTAAGATTAAAAACAAAGAGATAGGAAGCTACTAAATATCCTTGAGCAGGGAAAATAACATGATCAGATCTAGTCGAGGAATATCAATTTTAAATTCCACTCTTTCTCAGGAACTGTATTACTTCATTTGCTCATTTATTCATTCGCTTCTGGGCTGTGTTTAGAACTCTCTGGACTTCGCCACCATGACTCAGCTGCTTCCCCACACTGGAAATTTCCTTAATGCCTTTGGCCTTCTCAGCCTGAAATATCCCTCTGCCATAACAGCCTATTCCTTATTGGTGAATCCCTCTCCAGGCCTCCATTTTGGGGACAGGTCCATGCTGACCATGCTTCATTGCCCTCTAGACTGAACTTCTAACTCTAAGGGCTTTGCCAACAGAGCTCCGCTGTCCTCTCACCCTGGAACATCCCTCAGCACTTGAGGCCTTCTCATCCTATGATATCTCTTTACTATTCTGGTTCTTCTCCTATTGGTGAGTCATTTTCAAACCTCCATTAGGGGGTTGTGCCTAGGCTAGTCATGCCTAATTCTCCTCCCAGCTATACCTCCTACTGTAAGGATTTTACCACTATGTCCTCATTCAGTACATCCTATCCCATACTCCCCTTTCTTATCATATTCCTTTTATATGTTACCTTCCCCCATGAGGATATAATCTCATTGTTCTGTGACTTCTGGTAGCCAAGATGGTGCAGTGGAGCCAAGATGGTGGAGTAAGCACTAAATCGCTATAACTCTCCCATATTCACCTCCAAACAACCATAAAAGCACCCTAAAAAATCCTGGAACAGGAGAACCAGTAAAAAGATGGAGTAAAGCAATCTGTTGGATCATGAAGCTTGGAAAATCAGCAGGAAAGGTCTGTCTCATTCAGGTAAAAGGGGATATAGTCCAGGACAGGAAACACCCCAGCAAGTCAGCAGCAATCCCCACCTCAGCAAACCAGTGGGAGATCCTGAGCCCCAGTGCAGTGGAGCAGGCAACGCCAATGCCAGGTCCTTTCACATGCCTTAGCATGGCCAGAAGAACAGGCAGACTCCAGCTCTGAGAATCACCACATGCTTCAGCACAGCCCAGGGCAAACAGGCATACTCCAGCATGATGATTAAGTAGGTCAGACCTCCACATGCTTCAGTGTATCCCTGGGAAACACAGAAAAAAAGACCCCACCAGGCTTCAGCACACACCAGATACCAGTACTAGGACTCCAACTCTGAACAAGGTAAGTTGTCAGACCCTTGTGGCCTCCAGCAGCACATCCGCCTCCCTAGCCCCTCCACACAACACCAGACTGGGGTCCTCAAGGCAACATCAGCACAACACCAGGTAAACAGACAGGGCCTGCAGTCACTGATACAAGAAGTCTCAGATAGTGCCCCTTCTACCCCAGGTGCACGGCTCAAATTTAAAAGAAAGGAAAAAGGACAAAACAACAAAAAAGAATCTAACCATTGAAAGTTATTATAGTGACAAGGAAGACCAAGACACAAACTCTGAAGAGGACAACAATATCAAAACACCTAGGGGCAAAACTCCAAAGAAAAATGGAAAGTGGTCTTAAGCCCAAAAAGAACTCATGGAAGAACTCAAAAAGTAGTTTAAAAATCAGATAAGAAAGGGGTAGAAGAAAAATGGGAAAGGAAATGAGAGTCATACAAGAAGATTATAAAAAAAGAAAGAGTCAACAGCTTTGAAAACTGGAATAATAGTAGAATTAACCAAATCAAAAAGGAGATACAAAAATCCAGTGAAGAAAACAACTCTTTAAAGAATATAAGTGGTCAAATGGAAATGAAAGTACAAAAGCTAAGTAAAACAATACTTTAGAAGTTAAAATCACTCAAATAGAAACTAATGATTCTAGGAGACATCAAGAATCAATCAAGCAAATTCAGAAGAATGAAAAAATGGAAGAAAATGTAAAATACTTCATGGAAAAAAGAACTGACCTAGAAAATAGATCCAGGAAGACAATATCATAATCACTGGACTACCTGAAAGCCATAATCAAAAGGAGAATCTGGACAATATCTTTCAAGAAATTATCAAGGAAAACTGCCCTGATATCCTAGAACTAGCAGGTAAAATAGGCATTGAAAGAATCCACTGAACACCTCAGGAAGGAGATCCCAAAATAAAAACTCCAAGGATCATTATGGTCAAATTTCAGAACTATCAGGTCAATAAAAAAATACTACAAGTGTTCAGAAAGAAACAATTCAAATATCAGAGAACCATATTCAGGATTACATAGTACTTGGCAGCTGCAACATTAAAGGATCAGAGGTCAAGGAACATGATATTCCAGAAGTCAAAGGAGCTAGGACTATAACCAAGAATCACTTGCCTGGAAAAATTAAGCATAATATATTGAGGGGGAAATGGTCATTCAATTAAATAGAAGGATTTCAAGCTTTCATAAGTAGAAGACCAGAACTAAAACAAAATTTTGACCACCAATATCAAGACCCATGAGAAACATAAACAGGTAAAAAAGGAAAAAAAACATAAGGGATTCGACACAGCTAAACTATTTATATCCCTAAATGGAGAAATAATACTTGTAATTCTTTAAAATCATATCACTAATAGTACAGCTGAAGGAATATAGATATATATATGTATATATATATATGTGTATATATATATGTATATATATATACACATATATACGTGTGTGTATGTGTATGTGTGTGTGTATATATATATATATATATATATATATATATATATATATATATCTCAAAGGTTCAGGTGTAAGGTGATTTTGAGGGAATGACATAAAAAAGTAAGGGATGAGGAAGAGGAGTACAATGGGTGTAGAAGGAAGGAAGAGGTAGAATGGAGTAAATTATTTCACATGAAGAAGTTGAAAAGACCTATTACAGTGTAGAGGGGAAGATAGGACAGTGAGCAGCAAACATTACTTGAACCTTACTCTCATCAATATTGGCTCAAAGAGGGAAACCATATACACAATCAGTTGAATGTAGAAATCTATCTTACCCAATAGGGAAGTAGAAAGGGAGGAGATCAAGTAAAGGGAAGGTAGGGACTGACAGAAGGGAGGACAAATCAGGATGATGGTTGACAGAAGCAAAACACTGGTAATAAGAAAAGGATGAAATGAGAGAAAGGACAAATAGGAGGAAGAATAGGGTGGAAGGAAATAAACAGGTAGTAATCATAACTGGATTGTGAATGGGATGAACTCTCCCACAAAATGAAAGCAGATAGCAAAGTAGATCAAAACCAGAATTCTACAATATATTATTTATGATAAACACACTTGAAGCAGAGAGCCACACATACAGAGTAAAGGTAGGGGACTGGAGCAGAATTTCTTTTGCTTCAACTGAAGTAAAAAAAAAAGCAGGAATAACAATCCAGATCTCAAAGTAAAAGCAAAAATAAACCTAATTAAAAGAGATAAGGAAGGAAACTACATCATGTTAAAAGGTCCATAGACAATGAGGCAATATCAACACTAAATATATATGTACCAAGTAATATAGCATCCAAATTCTTAAAGGAGAAGTTAAGTGAGTTACAGCAAGAAACAGACAACAAAACTATACTAGTAGAGGACTTCAAATATCCCCTCTCAGAACTCAAGAAATTGAACCAAAAAATAAATAATAAATAAACTAAGATGGTAAATAGAATATTAGAAAAGTTAGTTATGACAGACTTTTGTAATGATTTAGACATAAAAGTTTACATCATAAGCAAATTAGAAGAACAAGGAACAGTCTACCTGTTATATCTACGGGGCAGGGAAGAATTTAAGACCAACCAAGAGATAGATAGCATTACAAAATATAAAATAGATAATTTTGAATATATTAAAATATTTTGTATAAATAAAAACAATGCAACCAAGATTAGAAGGAAAGCAGAAAGAATCAAAACAATCTTTTCAGCAAGTATCTCTGATAGAGGCTTCATTTCTCAAATATGTAAGGAATTGAGGCTAGTTTACAGGAATACAAAGCCATCTCCCAATTGATGTGTTCAAAGGCAGTTTTCAGATGAAGAAATCAAAGATACCTATAAGCATATGAACAAGTGCTCTATAGCCTTTGATAGGAGAAATTCAAATTAAAACAATTCTGAGGTACCACCTCACACCTGATATCAAATTGGCTAATTTGACAAAAAAGGAAAATGATAAATGCTGGAGAAGATGTGGGAAATTTGGTACAATAGTGGATCTGGGAACTGATACAACCATTCTAGAAAGCAATGTGGAACTATGTCCAAAGGGAAACCAAACTGTGTATACCCTTTGATCTAGCAATATCACTACTAGGTCTGTATCCCAAAAAGACCATTAAAAGGGGAAATGATCCACATATGTAAAAATATTTATAGCAGTCATTTTTAAGGTGGCAAAGAATTGGAGATTGAGGGGACACCCATCAATTGGAGAATAGCTGAATAAACTGTGGTATATTAATGTAATGGAATACTGTTGTGCAACAAGAAATGATGAACAGGCAAATTTCAGAAAAACTCAGAAAGACTTGTATGAACCAATGTAAAGTGAAATGAGCAGGACCAGAAAAACATTGTACACAGTATCAGCAACATTATGTGATAATCAACTATGATTGACTCAGGTTCCTATCAGCAAAACAATGATCCAAGATAAGTACAAAGGACTCACAAAGGAAAATGCTATCCATATCCAGATAAAATTGTTGGATTCTGAATGCAGATCAAAGTATATTTTTTCACTTACTTTATTCTCTCATGTTTCTTTTTCCTTTTTTTTTTTACAACTGTGATTAATATGGAATCATTTTTACAGGACAGCAGATGTATAAACTACATCAAACTGCCTACCATTTTCAGCAGAGGGAAGGAAAAGTAGGGAAGTAGAAAAATTTGGAACTCAAAGTATTATAAAAATGAATGCTAAAAATTTTCTTGACATGTAACTGGGGAAAAAATAAAATGCTTTAAGAAAAATAATATAATCTCCTTAAGGGCAAAAACTAGCTTTCTTTTTGCTCATATGTATCTCTAGTCCTTAGTAGGGTGTCTGACCTATAGGAATCACTTAATAGATACATGTTACCTGCCATATTCAACAAAGCCCACCTTTATTAATTAAGTATCTACCATATAAGAATTAACATTAAGGGATATTGGGAGAAATACAAAGACAAGATGTATTCCATACCCACATACTAAGCAATGAACCTATTTCAAATTTACAAAGACTTATTAAGCATTTAATATGTATAAGGCATTATGCCAGGCATTGGATGAGATAGAAAAATGAATAGATATGATCCCCATCCTCAATGACTTGTGTGTGTGTATATATTTGTTTATATACACACAAATAATATTACATTTATACATTTCTATACATAATGTTATATATACAAATAATATGTTTTATATATTCAATCTAGTTGGTTAAGAAAAAGATAAAAATAATTACAATAAAAATCAGAATACAATTAGTAAATAAGAAAAATATAGCTAATCTGCCTAAGGTACATTTAAGGGAGGGATCACTACCACATAAGATAAGGGAAGGCTTCATAGAAGAGGTGACATTGGAAATGGACCTTGAAGAACAGGTATAATTTTGTAGTATCTGAGTTGTAAAAGAGAACTCAGTGGTCATTTTCTCTAACTCAAATACCATTTTGCAAATGAGGAAATTGAGACCCAGATTGGTTAAGTAACTTGCCAAAGTCACAAACTTAGGAAGCAGCAACCCAATTTCAATCCAGTCTCACTGGTTCACAATCTAACACACTTTCCATTATAGTACACTGAAGTCAATTGAGATAAATAAGGGCATTCCATACCTGGGCATGAAATAAGCAAAGGAAGAGATGAAAAAGTATAGCACGTATCCGTGGATGGCAAGAAGAGAACTGGAAAGTTGGAGCGAGATTATATAAAGGACCTTTGATGCTAAGTTATTATTTATTTATAATTAATAAATTATAAATTATTTATTTATGAACTTTATTCAAAATAACATTAAATATTCTTTGATTTTTCTGCCATGTTCATCCTATTGACTTCCTTGGCTTTTTTAAGTCCCAGTTAAAATTTCCATCTTTGGGGCAACTAGGTGCCTCAGTGAATAGAGCACCGGCCCTGGAGTCAGGATGACCTGAGTTCAAATCCAGCCACAGACTCTTAATACTTACTAGTTGTGTGACCTTGGGCAAGTCACTTAAGCCCAAGTGCCCTGCCTTTCCCCCCTCCAAAAAGACAGAGAGAGAGAGAGAGAGAGAGAGAGAGAGAGAGAGAGAGGGAGGAGGGGGAAAGAAAGGAAGAAGGGAAGAAGAAAGAAAGGAAGGAAGAAGAAAGAATTAAAATTCCATCTTTCAGAAGAAGCCTTTCCCAACACCTCTTAATTCTAGTGCCTTCCTTCTGTTGATTATTTCCTGTTTATCCTGTGTAGAGCCTGGTTCCTGTATAGTTGCTTGCATGTTGTCTCTGTCATTAGATTGGAAGCTCCTTAAGGGCAGCGATGGTCTTTTCCCTCTTTTTTTGTTTCTTTTTTTTGGTGTGTGTGGTTTTGTGTTTGTTTTTTTTTTGGAGGGGGGAAGGCAAGGCAATTGGGGTTAAGTGACTTGCCCAAGGTTACATGGCTAGTAAGTGTTAAGTGTCTGAGGCCAAATTTGAACTCAGGTCCTCCTGAATCCAGGGCTGGTGCTCTATTCACTGTGCCACCTAGCCACCCCTCTTTTCCCTCTTTTTGTATCCTCAGCATGTAGTACTTTGCCTAGCATATAACAGGCACTTAATAAATGTTGATTGATAGACTGATTGATTCAGTAGACAGTGGGGAACCATCAGGAGATTTTTGATCAGGAAAGATAGTGATGAGATCAGAGTGGGTAAGTAGTATGCCTACTCAGTTGGAAACATCAATCTATTTACATTAAATTGGTAAAATAAAATAAAAAATCCTCTGCTCACCCTGTCACCCAACATCCTAAGATACATATTCCCTAAATTAATAAAAGGATTCACATAGATTTGTAATGGAAATGCAGATTTGAAGATCTTCCCTGCCCCTAGGTTAAGTGCACCTGGAGCCTGTGATGGGAGGCTTGTTTTTCAGGAAAGCCCACACCTTGATACTTTGTGATTGGGCAGTGGGTCAAGGAGGTTGTTACATTCTCTGAGCCAAGAGAAGGCTATATAAGCCCTGAGGAGAGGCTTTGCTTTGGGGCTCACTTTGAGAAGTGTTGTGTGGTTTGACCAGATGAGACTCTGGGAAGCCGTTGTTGAGAGCCCCCCCGGCTTTGAAAACCCAGATGTTGATGCTTCCCTTTCTGGTAACTGTGATTTGGTATTGATATAATGGTAGGACAGTTTGGAAGCCTGTCTGTTTGATCTGTAAGTTCTGTAACTCTGAAGTTCGGGGTGCTGACCTTTTTCCCCTGAACTAGGTAGTGTGTGTTTGTTTGATTAAAGTAAGCTTGTTAACCCATTTTGAGTTGCTTTCCTTTTGAAAAGCAGATCTAAGAACTTGTATTGGCAGCTACCCTGGGATATTGGGGTGCTTGCTGCTACAAGATTCCATGTAAATATTACTGTCTTCTGACCCAAAGCAGAAAGGTGTATCAGGTCCATATTCTCCCTGAGCAGTGATTTTGGTGAGATATAGCAGCTCCTTGCCACACTGGGGATGCAGACCACTAATATCACCCATACAAAGCAAGACTTCTTGGAAAGATATCAAGTCTATCCGATTTCCTAAGAACCCACTTAGCATCAAGGAATGCTTCTGAGTCACAGGAGAGCTTTCATCAGTGGCCACAGTTTTAAAACATCTTAATGAAATGAGCATTTTAATCCCCATCTGTGTGGAGCACCAGCTTCCTTCCTTAAGCGTCTGGCCTGCTCTAACCTAAGCAATTTGACATCTGATTTTTATTGTATTTTACTTAGCAAGTGCCTATAAGACAGTCTAGTTTACCGTAAGTATGGAATTGTTGGAGTGTTTTTCTGAATAGAAAGGAGACTTTCCATGCAGCTGTTTTCCAGTACTCAATCCCCATACATTCTAAATACACTAAGAACATTAGAAGAAACAGGACCATGAGATCAAGAGGGAAAGATCTTGCTTCCAATTCCAGCTTTACCATTAATTTGCTGGGTAATTTTGGATAATGCTACTTTTAAGCACACCAGACCTTAGTTTCTTCATCTATAAAGTGAAGGGGTTAGATTGTAGTCTGCCTTCCAGCTATGAATTCTCTAAGTTTATAAATATTGGGTAGCAGAGAAAAAATGTAGCAAGAACACAATGGTGCTAAAGTTATACTTGAAAAGTTATTCCTATCTGTGAGAAATCTTAACCTGGCTACTCAGTTAAGAGAGTGCAGTCATCTCCCCTAGGAATAAAATCTGCTTAAATCTCCATTTTGTCCTCTAAGATACTTAAACTGTCTAATAGCCTCAATCCTCTCTTTGGAGAGGACTACTGAACTCTAATATCAATATAGATATTGGATGAAATAATTAAAAAGAATCTATTAAGTGTTTTCTATGTGCAAAGCAATGTGCTAAGTGCTAAAAATACAAACAGAAAACAAAACAGTCCTTATTTTCAAGTAGTTCCCATTCAGTGGGTGGGGTAACATATAGGAAAGGTTTCAGTTGCAAATCAGATGTAAAGGCTCCATGGTCCTTAGAGAGCCAGTGATAAAAGAGATGTAATGCATCTTCCTTTATGTCATTTCAACTAATAAAAGTATATCAGTTTCTGATGCCAATTTGGCAATGCCAAGGACTTTGGTGGCAAGAATTTTTTTTTCTTTCTGGGTTTTCACTAGCTATGGTTGATTTCAGTCATTTTTCAGTCACGTCTGACTCTTCATGAACCCATTTGTGGTTTTCTTGGCAAAGATACCAAGTGGTTTACCATTTCCTTCTCTAGCTCATTTTACAGATGAGGAAACTGAGGCAAAGAGGGATAAGTAACTTGCCCTGGGTCACACAGGGAATAAGACCAAATTTGAACTCAGGAAAAGAGTCTTCCTGACTCTTCCAGCACTCAATCCGTTGCACCACTTAGCTGCCCTAGCTGTGGTTGCAGCAACCAAAGAAACAGTTGCCAAATTTCATCTTCAACAGGGGTTGCTTCCCAAGATAATGGTTGTAGAGTATGATCTGGAAGCAGAAACAGGTCTGGTGGGTGCCACCACTGGCAGGGTTCTTGGACTGAAAATTGGTGTTGATGGCAATAAGGAAGATGGGCCACTTTTCCAATGATGCCTGTGAAGCCTATATTGAAAATAGGGCAAGCAGACTGAAAGCACTACTATTTGCAATGCTTTTGGGATCAGGGTACTCATCTGTCTCCAGTGGAGACTATGAGGAAGTGGTGATCAACATGGTGATGGAGATTTTACCTACCTGGCAGGTGCTCCCTCCTGTCTCTTTCTCAGAGTGCTTTAGCTAGACTAGCTTTGTTTCCCTTGCTTTGTTACTTGTAGAAGCTGAAGTATGTGTCTCAGTTTTTTTTTACCTGAAGATATAGGAAAAATTATATTTCCTTTCTAGAATATCATATTGTATATACCAAAATGTCTAATGTAATCCTAGAAGGTTGGTTAGTGCACCCTCTTATTTCTAAGAATTGAACATGGCCTATCCTAGAAAAATATTTATCTACTCTAACCTTGAAATCTAGAGTATACCGCTGCTAGATGGTACAGTGGACAGAGTACCAGGCCTGAAGTTAGGAAGACTCATGGTCCTGAGTTCACCTCAGACATTTATTAACTCTGTGACCCTGGGCAAGTCACTTATAGGAAGAGATCTTTCGAAGTCTCCATTAACAATGCCATCCAAAAGGAATCATGATGTAGACAACCTGTGTCATGAAACCAAAGGATTGGAGGGGGAGGGAGGAAGAATGAACCAGTTTTATTCTTTTTCCACCTGTGAATTCCAGTGTCAGAGCTGTGCATCAGTGGGTCCCTCCTGATTGATGCAGGAGAAAAGAGTAGTTCTATCTATAGTTGTTTTGTTCATTGACATAAATCAAAGACTTTCTCACTTCCATCCATTCAGGAAGGCAATGATGAAGTCAAGTTCAGCCATGCTGATTCCAACACACATAAAGCATATATTTGACATCTTCATTTAGTGTCTATGTCACAAATTGGAACATCAATTTGATTAGCAGCTCACATCTTGAATTCTACAAACACATGAATTATATGGAGCATTACTTGCACTGAGCAAAAAAACCTTATTCATGAAGGATTTGCATAAAATGTACAGAACATTCATCTTCCCACCCATAATAAGCGATTTGCTAGTTCTAGTAAAGAGGCATGACTACTGTTAATACTATAAGAATAAATATCTCATTTGACCCTTCTTAACACACAACAGAACAAAGACCCCTCTAGCCATACTGATAACAAGCCAATTCATAGGCCTGTTGGACTTCATGTAGAGAAATTAGTGCTGGTAAATGTTTAACAACTGGCTTTCTGAAAAAGTACATAGAGATACTTCTAAGCCTCATTTGCATTACTAACCTTTTCTCAAATAAACAAAACTATAAGCCAAGCTCCGATTTGTAATATATGCTGATTTGTAAGATGTAAATCCTAACACTGAAAACTTAACAATCAGTTCTCAGGAGTCAGTGTGAGCTGGCTCTAACATAACGCTGCCCAAACTTCTCCCCACTGCTTTACATACTCTAAGAGGCAATGGGTCTAAGTGGCAAGATATTAAAGGTGGGGTGCCTTGGGTTCTTGTCCTAACTCTACCACTTACTACTTATGTGACCGTTGTCAAGTCAAGTAATGTTTCTAATCTTGAGTGTCCTCATCTGTTCCCAGATGAGAGGTGTGGACTATATGATCTCTAGAGGCACTCTCAGTTCTAACATTGTCTGGTTCTGTCATATTCATGATGTGATAGTCCTTTCCATCTGAAGCTCGTGTACCACTCAACCAGTTGACATTTCCTTAGTCCTATGGCCAGTAAATTTGTCTCTCCTGTATCATAATCTCCTAGGGGAGGTGAGGGGAAGGGAAAGAATATATTGTGATCCCTCTTCCCATTACTTTGGTCACCATCCTAATGCTCCCTTTTCTTCTCTGTTCGCCTTTTCCATTCCCTTTGGAACTACCACTCCGTCTCTATAAACTTCCCTTCATCCTCCATCTCTTCCTCAACGCTCTTTCTGTCCTCTTGCTTCATTGGAAGTTTGAGTCTCATTGGAAGCCACTGTATCTCTGGTCCTCTTGTACAGTGCTGCTTGCTCTTCTTCCTCTAATGTTCCCACAGACACTGGGCCACTACCCACTGTCACTTCTCCGTCACCTCTTTGTTACCATTCAGCAGCTTTGCTTTTCTCCTTTAAATTTCTTTGCATTAGTCTATATCATCTAGTCAGATCCATGATACTAAGCTACCAGCCTCTAAGACACTCCCACCTTCCTCAAGATGTTAAGTACCTGGTTGAGAACCTCTTTCTCTCTGTCTCTTTGTCTCTCTGTCTCTGTCTCTCTCCTTCTCTCTCTCTCTCTCTCCCCCTCTCCCTCTACCTCTCTCCCTCTGTTTCCCTCCTCTCCCTCCCTTCCTCCATCCCTAGACTTCATACTTGGAGATATCAATATCCATGCTGACAATTCTTCAAATACCTTGGCTTCCCAATTCTTATATGATATCCTGCAGTGACTCCCAGGAATGTCTCACCATCTCCCAGATTTAACTATACCATTTCAGCGGTTGTTAATTCTGAAATTCCTTTTTCTTATTATAATCTCATCTTTTCTATGTCTCTCTGTACTTCCCTCATCCTGTCTTCATCTTCATCAAGGTTCCAATTTCTTCATCCCCCTGTCCATTCTCCAAACCTGCCACCTCTTCTTTGGCCTCCCTTTACTTTCCTCAAAGACTCAAATCTACAGTTAAAAAGCTTGACAACATGTTGTACTCCCTTGCCTTCTTACCTACTAACATCTCTCTGCACCATTCCCACCATCACTAACAACAACAGCTACATTTTCTGCTACTACTCTCAAGTTGATGAAGACCAATGGAGAAAGTCATCTCACTGGGCTGGCTGGATCCACTACAAATTAACGTTATCTTAGAACAAGTTACTACTGCACAAAAATTTTTTTTCATCCTTGATGGTCTCTCTATCCCTCCCTACTCAGAGACTGCTCCCAAATTTCTTTCGCCAAGCCCTTAATGTCTATTCCAACTACCATTTTCTCTCAGTAGATGTCCTCACCTATTTGACTATGAAAATTAAAACTGTTCACAATAAACTCCCTGACCTTTCCATTTCTCACTTCAAAAGCCCTCCGTATATTCATTTATCCTTTCTTTACATTTGTTTCTGATTAAGAGGTGGCCCGTCTCCCTGACAAGCAAACTCTTCTATCTGTACCCTTGATCCCATTAATTTGTCTGCTCCTTGAGTCTACCCCACTGATCATCCCCTTCTCTTTCTTATATTCAAACTGACTTTTTCCCTTTTGTCTATAAACCAGCTCAGGTCTAAACCATTTGGTAAAACCTTTGATGCTACCACCCTCTCAAACTATTGTCCCAAACCTCATCTTCATTTAACTACCTAATTTCTCAAAGGGAGGAAATTGTTTACACTTTCTGTCTCTCTTTCCTCACTACCCACTCCTCAATTCTTCTTCTTAACTGAAACTCTCCTCTCCAAGGTTGCCAATTCCATGGCAACCTTGGAGAGAAGAGTTTCAGTTAAGTAGTAGAATGGATGTAGTTAAGTAAAAGTTAAGTAGTAGAACAGATCTCTTAAATGCTAAATTCAACATACTTTTTCTCATCTTCCTTGCTTCTCCACAGGTTTTGAAGCTGCTAATGACTCCTCCTGGCCCCTCTCTCCTTTCTTATTTCTGTGATACTGAACTTCTCGTTATCCTCCTACTGTTTGACCACTCTTCATTTGTTGGTTTATCTATCATATTTCACTTATATCCTTAGCCTCGGAGCCCAGCATGTCCTGTCTTGGCCATTGCCTTTTTTTTCTTTAGTGTCTCCATGGGTGAGCTCATCCACTTCCTTGCATTCAAGTATCTTCTCTAGACAACTCCTCAGTCTCTATATCCAGTCCCAATATCTCTCCTGTCCCTAGTTTCCTATCACCTACTACCTACTATATGCATATTAGGCATATAATTCTAGATGTACCATAGGAATCTCAGATTCAATATATCTAAAACAGAACTCACTGTCTTACTCCCATCCCTGACCATACCTACTTCTCCTCCAGACTTGCTTTTTCTGTTGGAGACACTGACATCTTCCCAGTTCCCCAAGTTCACAACCTGAGTCATACTTGACCTTTCCCTCTCATTCACTCCAAAGTTGTCAAGCCTTATGAATTATATATTCCTCATATTTCCTTGTATTTTATTTCTTGGGCATCTATGCTTATAGATTTAAAGCTAGAAAAGACATCTGAAGGGCCAGCTAATCCAATCTGCTCATTTATTATAAACCAAGATTTCTTTAAAGTTACAAACTGATAAAGGGATATGATATATACAAAAAACATAATAAAATATCAATTAGATGAAAGAGTATCATTGATGAAAACATGAGAAAGGAATGCATAGGATAATTTTCTAGAACTGATCACATAGGTGACTAGGATCATAAAAATCTTTATAGTCTCACAAACTGACGCCTACCAAGATTAAGTCAGAAAGAGGATTTTAATTCAGGTCCTGTGTTCCAGAACCCAGAATCATTTCACTGTAATAGCTACTTCTTTGGGTACCCCTTCCCCCCACCATCCTACCCCCATGTTAAGTTCCTTGATGTTTTTGACTGTAGTTTAATAAGTGTCTCCTAAATTCATATGACAATAAGGTATTCTACTGGGTATCTTAAGATAATGATAGATTAAAGCCAGTGAAATCATGCAAGGTAAATGAATGTTTATATCTAAAAACCATTTGTTCAAAAAATCACTTTTCCAACAACTGAGGCTACTTTCTTCTCTCCCAGGACTAGTTAGGGAAGATGTTCATACTTGGCTGTCTGGTCTCCCTGCCTGTGCATCCAAAACCCCACATTCCTCTTCCCCATTGGCCTAAATAAAGTTTTCAAAAGAAAGCTAAGATAGGTGCTGATTCTTACTGAAATATATAACTTTCAATAAAATATAATTATTAATTTAATTAAAATAGTTGCTATTATGAGAAGTAGTCTTTTTTTTTTACTGAGCAGAGAATGGAAAAGTCCTCATTCATTTCCACTGTAGCTTCGGAGACAAATTGGGCTGCCTTTTTATAGGCCAATTCTCACCACTGCTTTGAAATGGATCCCCTAGCCATTCACATACAGTAATTCACCCAGTGAATAAGGTGCTTTTTTTCATTGGCTGCCTTTCAGGACATAAAGAGGACGCTCAGCAAGCCTTGCAGAACCCAGGCTATGAGATGAATAATTCATGGCCTTTCTCCTCCAGCCCCTCAATGTGCTCTTCTGTTTCCTTTTGCTTACATTTGAAAGAAAACTTAGGGCCTGTGATTGACACTCTTTGGGCACCAGAATTCTCTGTTTATGCCACAGAAGAGGAGCAGCCAAAATAGTGCCAGCTGTACTCAAAGGCATACATAGATAGCCCTTATCCCCACACAGTCCCTCAGGGTCAAACTATTAAAAAGCTAAACATGGGGGGTGGAGGGACCAAGGAGAAATCAGAAGGCAGAAAGAGAAGTGTACATATTTATTAGGGCATTTCATGTCTAGATTTTCTATTAAGAAACTGGAGGAAATACTTTCCATCCTCATTTCTCACTCGCCATTACTGATTTGTTTGCAGGAAAGGGATTAAGCAAACTACACTAAGGGTAGTTAGTAATGGTGCTCCTTTTGGTGAGCTTCCAATAGGGCAAATACTAATTTTTGTTAACTATCTCAAGTAAATTATTAATGTATCCCCCTAGTATCCAGGCTGTATATTTACTCATTCTATCAGTATTGGGGCAGCAGATGGCATAGTGGATAGAGTGCCAAATTTTAAGTCAAGAAAAATAATATCTGTGAGCTTCAGTTTTCTCATCTGTAAATTTAGGAATAATAAAAGCACCAGCCTCAGGGGACTGTTATAAGGATCAAACCAAAATGGGATGATGTATGTAAAGTTCTTTGTAAACCTTCAGGCACTAGATAAATGTTGCTTTTAGTTACTGTTATTGTTATTGTTATTTCAGGTGTAGGGTATGAGACTGAGTAATATTGCATAAGGCCTAAAATATAGCTAAGTGACAGAATGTGAAGAACCTTAAATATTAGGCTAAGAAAGTTGCTTAGCAAAATACCAATAGTATATGCTTAATGTTAATTTTTTACTATGAATATAAGCTGAAGCCATAGATATCAATAAAAGATGCCTATGACTGACTAAACGGCCCCTGAACAATGCCCTAAGCATCACCTCCTTGTAGTTGTTCATGGTAAAGCCATAAGACCCAATAACCCTATGTCACAGAAAGGAGGGCTTTGAAAAGTTTGTAATAACAATTATTTGCCTGAACTTTTGACAATGATCTTCTCTGCTTCATCTAATCTGGAAAAGCTTAAGTTAAGTGAATACAATTCCTCACAGTGAAAGACTTGACTAGACAACAGATAGGAAATTACAATAATACCCAACCCCTCACCCCTATTGGTGGTCCATATTTTCCCAAATAAGAATGAGAAGGCATCTTCTCCAAATATTTATAAATGCTAAAGGAAGAGGGAGTGGGTATAATAACGACAAAAATGAAAGAATACCATTACCTTTTTCTAAATTTCTAATGAGGTCATACCTAGACTTTTGAAATGATCATTTTCTATTTCTAGCCAATACTTAATTTTCCTTGAACTTCATTTTGGGTCTTCAAATATTAAGTGGTAAAAAATTGGTAAAATTTTTTCTCTTGCTGTAAGAGGATACTAACCAAAACAAAGATAACCTCAATAACCCACATTACATAACATTGTATAAATGTAAGCTATTTTGAGGTTTTTCATCTCTAAGGGCCTGAGACAACCTGAACAAGCTTACCAAGCAAATCAAATAGCTGGGCATGGTAGCACATACCTATAATCCCTAATACTGGGGGAGGCTGAAGCTAGTGAATCACTTTAGGGCAGGATTTCAGAGCTTCAGTGGGCTAAGCTGATCAGTGCCCTCTCTCCATTTGGCACCATTATGTTGATTCTGCTATCAGGGGCAGGGGAGCATCAGGATGTCTAAGAAGTGGTTTACCAGAGAAAGGAAAAAAGAGGGAAGGGGAAAAGGAAGAGGAAGGCAAGGAGAAAGAATTTTATGCCTACAGTAGCTTAAGGACCATTTTATACATAACGATGGCCAATAACCAATTATTCAGTATATCAAAGGACTATGAGGTGAACACTGATCATTCACAATGTATCATTGCATAAAAAAATGGGGCAGGGTGTAAGAACTTATGTAAATACAACTTTAAATGACTCCTGGCCTATCTCTGATTTTCCTGAATCAAGTTTTCAGTTTGCTAAAATAAACTCTCAAAATGTACCACCCACTGTGGTATGCTAGTAAAATGACATCCCCTACTGAGAAAATCATTGAAGCCATTTACATATGACCAATGCAATGAGCAAAGACAGGTCTTTCTAAAAATGATTGGAAATGCTATTTGTAAATAAGCCCTACACATTTCTCTAATGGCCTAACTCAAATTACCTGGCAGCTGACAAATATTAATCATTATTTTATTTAGCAAATATTTAGGGACCTAGAAAACACCAGATTGAAATTTCTCAATGCATTTCAGCCTAAGTTTTCTTTAACTTGAGTTTCTTGACTTTCTTATTATGGAGAGAAAAAAATGTTAAATGAAGTGAGAAAATGGCTATTGTAAAATCAGATCTTAGAAATTTACCTCCAATTGTCTCCTACTTTTTCTGCCTTCACTTTTCTAAGTCTAATGTTGTGCTTGCTGGGAGTTTAAAAAATAGAACAGCTCATAATTTAGAAGCTAATCTCGACTAAAGAGGCAACATAGGGGAATGGAAAAAATCCTAAACTGAGAGTCTGGAGAGCAGAGTTAAAATGTTCTCTTTTGCAATACCTGGCTAGGTAACTTTAGGTAAATCATTTCCATCTCTCTGTACCTCATTCTTCTCTCTAATACGAAGGTGTTGGGTTAAATGACTTTCAGGCTCTTTGTAACTCTAAATTCAATGATTGCCTAGGTATAGGTAGTAGGCCCCAAGCATTTAGACTGAACCTAAGACGTTTCTGACATACCAAGTGAACACACAACCACAAAGGACCATAAAGCTGAGAGTCTCTCTGGGTTTCATGCATACTTAAGACATATTAGGTCACATCTGCATTTCAGGGAAAGTGATACCAACATTAATAGCCCAAGGCCTTGAATTGGAGGGGAAAGGAGGGAACAATATAATATATCACTCAATCATATTAGTCATTTAAAAATAATTTTTTCCGGGGCGGCTAGGTGGCGCAGTGAGTAGAGCGCCAGCCCTGGAATCAGAAGGACCTGAGTTCAGAGCCAGCCTCCGACACTTAATCCGCACAAACAAAAACCTAGCCGTGTAACCTTGGGCAAGTTACTTAACCCCAATTGCCCTAAAGGGGCGGCTAGGTGGCGCAGTGAGTAAGAGTGCCGGCCTGGGAGTTTGGATGACCCGAGATCAGATCCGGCCTCAGAAAATGAGCACCCACGCATAAATCAAATGACTAGCCGTGTAACCTTGAGCAAGTTACTTAACCCTAATTGCTTAAAAAAAAAAAATAATAATAATTTTTTCCTCAATTACGGCCCTTGAAAGGAATTCATTCTCATTCTCTCATTCTCTCTCTCTCTTGCTCGCTCGCTCTCTCTGTCACTCACACACACACACACACACACACACACACACACACACACACACACACACACTTTGGTTTTAGACTGTACCAGTTTGGGGCTTAGGAACTCTAGTAGAATATGCCTATTTGGGAACCTTCCCTTATTACTGCTGGTTTTCTAATCAATAAAACATTGTAGAAGTGATTATTTAAAAGACTAATGTTGGAAGCTGCTGCTTCTTTCAATCCTGGCAGTACCTTTATAGTATCTAAATGTGACATATTCCACAATCTAACTGGTACTCCTGACTGACCTAACCTTACACAAAATTTCCTTGTGTGACGTTCGTATTTGGCACACAGACAGTCCTGCTTCTGACCTATGGCCCTGGTGAGGATCCTTCACATTAGTATTTCAAACACTTGGGCACAATTATTATCCACCCACCCTTTACATCCCCAAGGCTAATTTGGCCTACATCCAGGCTAATCATCATTACTTCCTTCAATAAATCCTCATGTGTTATGATCTTAAATCCCTTTCCTATTCTGGGTGATTCAGTGGATAGAGTGCTGGGCCTGGAGTCAGGAAGACTTGCATTCCTGAGTCCAAATCTGGCCTCAGACACTTATTAGCTATGTGACCCTGGGCAAGTCACTTAACCCTGTTTGCCTTAGTTTCCTCTTCTGTACAATGAGCTGTAGAAGGAAATGGCAAACCACTCTACTATCTCTGCCAAGAAAACCCCAAAGGAGTCAGGAAGAGTCAAATATCACTGAAAAACAACTGAACAACAATCACAAGCATTTGTATAGTGCCTACTGTGTGGCAAGTGCTGTACTAAGCACCGTGTAAATTTTATCTCATTTGATCCTCACAATTCCAGTCGTCATTTGGTGTCATTTCTCTACATGTTCTCCAATTTATCAATGTCCTTCACAAAATGTGGCATCCATAACTGAACACAATGCTTTAGATTCTGATTAGTTCAGAGTACAGTAAGACTAGTCCTAGACACTATGCCAAAAGTTACCAAGGTAGAGCAAGTGGATAGAGTACTGGACCAGGAATCAGGAAGATTGAGCTCAATTCTGGCCTCAGATATTTACTGACTTTAAGATTCTAGACAAGTAGATTCTAGACAAGTCACTTTATTTCTGTCTGCCTCAGTTTCCTCAACTATAAAATGGGGATAATAGTAGCACCTGTCTCGAAAGGTTATACTAATCAAATATAAACTGTTTAGCACAGTACATGACACATAGTAGGCACTTCAAAAATTCTTCCTTCTTTCCTTACTGTATTCTAATATTGCATCAACATTTTTTGGCTGCCATATCACACTATTGAAACACATTGAGTTTGCTTTCCATCAAAATTACATTGTTCCCATTAGATAATTTATTGGGCTTTTGTTTTTTGTTTTATGTTTGTGTTTATTTTTGTTTTTACTAGAATTGCATACTTGGGACTTCCTGCTCTCCTTTAATGATTCCACCTGTTGAATTTTAATCCATGGTACCCTATTTATCCTTTCTCTAAATTCTTTGACATGTATTCTACTAATATCTAACCTGCATATCAGATCATTCCTATCTTCCCTCTTCTTTTCTGTTACAAATTCTAAAATGGAGTGGTTGCTTCTCCTCAAGGTTCGAAATGTTTCCAAATGAACAGAGATCTTCCTTACTGGTAAGAATCAGGTCAAGAAAAGAAATCCCTCTTACTGGTTCCTCCATCTTTTGAAGGATGAAATTTTCATTGTCAAGAAATATTAGCCATCCTGCATTTGACTGACGGCCTTCCAGTGGCTATCCAATTAATTCCTCTTTCACCATTACCATGCTAGCTTTATGGCCTGTTTTTGGTATGAAATCACACATTCTAAATGTGCTCTATGTTGCCATTCAGTGGTCATATAGCTTTTGATTCTGCCTCCACTGATATTTATGCTCTCTGCTTCATTGGCTCCCAGATTTCACAGGAGTATGTCTTTGTAATGCACTTAGTGACACACCCCATCCCTCCTGACCAAACAAAAAGCTGTTTCCTTCTCAGAAAGGAAGCTTCCTTTTTCACTGGGAAGAAATCTCTATCTGCTATTCAGTTCCAGATGTTCAGTGCTTCTTATTCCCTTTCTCCTCTGTCACATTCCTCTATCCTTCAACCTCCAAAAAGCTAGAATTTCCCTCGACATCTTCAGATCACTTTTTTCCTTGCTTTCACATTGAAACCTTTCACATGGAACCCCTTAACTTTTTCTTTTAGGAGTCATGATGGCATATACTTTGAACACAGATAACAATTTAATTACTTGGCAGAAAGACAAGAACTACACACTCTAATAAGGTCACTACAAAATTCTCCCTGTGCTCTAATCTCTCTGCAAGCAAAATCTTCAGTCCTTTATCATTCTTGCTTATTATTATGGCTATTTTCTCTAGAAAACTCTCCCTACTTCATTAGTACCTTAACAATCCTGCCCAATTTCCTTTCTTTTATGCACCTACTTCTTTCTCCTCCCTCAGTTCTAACCATTATTTCCTCAATGTCCTCCTTTTTCCTCTTCAGTCCTTTAGCATATTTACCTCTAATCCTTACTCTTCTTTCAAATTCAGTCATTTCCTCATTCAGTGTGCATCCTCCTTCTCCTGCAAGCTTCTCATTGCATCCTCCCAAACTTTCCCTTGCCATATTAAATCTCTGACCTGCTTCATAATTCCAAAAGTCATGAAATCTTCATCATTCATCTTCTTCAACTCAATTCTTTCTCCTACTCCCTCTCCCACCCAACCTTGTCTCAGCAATAAAGAAAGTCAAATAGAAAAAAAAATAGATAAGATTACCAAATCTGACAAATTACTATAGAGGCTCAAATTAAAACCAATGTCTGGACAAGAATAATAAAAGCTTCTCAGAAAACAACAGGGGCTTTACAGGTACCTAAATCCTAACTTGAGAGTAGTGACCAAGAAAAAAAACGGAATCTGAGCCCATAATCATTTTATGATGCTAATTTAACTTTTATGAACATGTTTTGAGCTCTCCTTGTCAGAGTCTAGTATTGATCTATCCTATATTGTTAACACATAACCAGACCATATTTGAACACATAAACTTTAAGAGAGATAATAAAGAAGAAACAGATGGTATGAGGCCCATATCTCCACTGGTATAAGGGAAATATTTAAATCCTTAAATGTCTAGTGAATTTATACAACTGAGTATTAAACCTGGACTATATCAATTTAGGGCCAATTGAGATTTAGGCAAGATGATCCTCACTCTAACATAGAGTCCAGATGTAGGAAGCTATGTGGCAGTCTTGCTCTCTCCCTTGTGGTCCTAGACTGTATGCACAGAATGTCTGCCTAAGACATAAAGGGTCATCAGATCAGGAAATAACAAAAAAAATTATGAGTTTCTTTGATTTGTGTATTTGTGAAAAATACTTTCACAGCAGTTTTGAGGAACCCATAAGTGAGGAAAAGGATGCACAATTTTCAAGCTACTGAAAGAACAGAAACAAAGCAAGGAAAAAATCAGCAAGCTACTGGAGTTCATCTTCCATTTATCACAATCAGAAACTCTGAAAGATTGCCTACTGAGGAGAGAGAAGTATATACCTCTCACCTCCTTCATCATAATGGAGTTAGATTCTCCTGAGTATTGAGAAAAGCATTGACCTCCTGAGCCCTACGTCTATAAGTTTGAGTGAAACAATAGTTGAATCCATCCATCACTCCCATTATCTCTGCTGTCACTGTGGATTTACGAAGCCAAAGTCCACCTGTGAACTATATGAGATTTTACAAAATATGAATTGGCTGGTGCTGGCAAGGAAATGTAGGCAGAGAGGAGATAATATACATTCTAGAACTTCACAGAGTTTTTTTTCTTTTTAAAAATTTATTTAATATTTTATTTTTCCCCAGTTACATGTAAAATCAATATTTAACATTCATTTTTAAAACTCCTAGTTCCAAATGCTCTCCCTTCCTCCCTCCACATACCCCCTCATTGAGAAGTCAAGCAATTCAATGTAGGTTATGCATGTGTAGTCATGTAAAACATTTCCATAATAGTCATATAGTGAAAGAAAACATAGACCCAAAAAAATACCTTAAGAAAAAATAAAAGTAAAAAATTATGCTTCAATCTGTGATTAGACTCCATCAGTTCTTTCTCTGAAGATAAAAAAAAACATTTTTCATCATAAGTCCATCAAAGTTGTCTTGGATCATTGTATTGATGAGAATAGCTAAGTCATTCACAAACGATCATCTTACAATATTGCTGTTACTTTGTATATGATACTTTTTACTTTTCATTAACTCATGTAAGTCTTTCAAGGTTTTTCTGAAAGCATTCTGCTTATCATTTCTTACAGCACAATAGTATTCCGTCATAATCACATACTACAATTTGTTCAGTCATTCCCCAATTGATGGGCATCTCATCAATTTCCAATTCTTTGCCACCAGAAAAAAGCTTCTATAAGTGTTTTTGTACATATAGATCCTTTCCTTTTTTTAATCTCTTCTGGCATGCAGATCTAGAAGTGGTATTGCTAGGTTAAGTGGTATTGCAAGGTTTTATAGCCCTTTGGACATAGTTCCAAATTACTGTACAGAATGGCTGAATCAGTTCACAATTCTACCAATAGTGCACTAGTGCTTCATTTTTCCCACATCCCCTCTAACATTTGTCATTTCCCTTTTCTGTCCTATTAATCAATCTAATGAGATAATACCTTAGAAGTGCTTCAATTTTAATTTTTCCAATCAATAGGATATAGAAAACTGATTATTTCATCTGAAAACTTCATATATATTGATCATTTATTAATTAGGGAATGGCCCTTATTTTTATAACTTTCTATAAATTTGACCTTATTGGAGAAACTTACTTCAAATTTCTTTCACAGTTACTAAGAGTATTTCCCTCCATCCTAGTCCCCTTCATGCCCCTCTGTTCTATTCTCTCTTTCACTCTGTCCCTCCTCAAAAATGTTTTGCCTTTGACTACCCCCTCCCCCAATCTGCTCTGCCTTCTATCACCCCCCTTCTCTTATCCCCTTCCCCTTCCACTTTCTTGTAGGATAAAATAGATTTCTATACCCAACTTAATGTGTATGTTATTCCCTCATTAAGGCAATTCTGATGGGAGTAAGGTTCACTATCCCCCTTCACCTCCTTCCTTTTCTCCTCCACCACAAAAACTCTTTCTTTCCTTCTTTATGTGAGATAATTTAACCCATTCTACTTCTCCCTTTCTCTTTCTCCCAATATATTCCTCTCACCCCTCAATTTTTTTAGATATCATCCTTTCACATTCAATTCATACCTGTGACCTCTGTCTATATATACTCCTTCTAACTGCTCCACAATAATGAGAAAGTTCTTGTGAGTTACAAGTATCATCTTCCCACACAGGAACACAGTTTAATCTTACTAAGTCTCTTATGATTTCCCTTTCACATTTACCTTCTTATGCTTCTCTTGAGTTTTGTATTTGAAAGTCAAATTTTCTTTTCATCTCTAGTCTTTTTATCAAGAATGCTTGGGGTGGGAGATTCATTCCTTCAGAGTGTGACTGGAGCAAATGGAAGCTAATGACTTTATGAGAAATCAAGATGCTGTTAAGCAGATCCAAACAAACGAAAGAAGAGAAGGCAATGTGAAATATCTCATGGGAAAAACCACTGACCTGGAAAATAGATCCAGGAGAGACAATTTAAAAATTATTGGACTACCTGAAAGCCATGATCAAAGAAAGAACCTAGAAATCACCCTTCAAGAAATTCTCAAGGAAAATTGCCCTGATGTTCTAGATCCAGAGGGCAAAATAGAGGTTGAAAGAATCCACCGATCACCTCCTGAAAAAGATCCCAAAAAGAAAACTCCCAGGAATATTATAGCCAGGTTCCAGAATCCCCAGATCAAGGAGAAAATACTACAAGCAGCCAGGAAGAAACAATTTCAATATTGTGGAAACACAATCAGAATAGCCCAGGACCTGGCAGCTTCTACACTGAGGGATCGAGGGCATGGAATATGATATTCCAGAGGGCAAAAGAACTGGGAATGAACCCAAGGGTCACCTACCCAGCAAAACTGAGTATTTTGTTTCAGGGGAAAATATGTTCATTCAGTGGAATAGAGGACTTTCAAGCATTCTTGAGGAAAAAACCAGAATTGAATAGAAAATTTGACATCCAGACACAAGAAGGAAGAGATGCCTGAGAAGGTAATCAGGAAAAGAAATCAAAAGGAACTTATCAAAGTTGAACTATTTACATTCCTATATGGAAAAGTAATAACTGTGACTGATGATATCTTTCTCACTATGAAAATAATGGAAGAAGGGTGTGTGGTCATATGAATACATATGTGAATGTGTGTGTATATGGTTACAGTTATATATGGATAGAGGGCATAGGTTGAATTTGTTGGGAAGGGAGAATACTCAAGGGATGAAATTATGAGGTGAGAGAGGAAAGTGGCAAGAGGAGATGGGGAGAGACAGGCTAGGGTAAACTATCTCATGAAGAAGAAGCAAGGGAAAGTGGTTGCAAGGGAGGAGGAGAATAGGAAGGCAAAAAAGGCAAAACCACATTCTCATTGAATTTGGTTCAGAGAGAGAATGACATACATACTAAATGGGATATCTCACCCTGCAGCAGAATAGGGGAAAGGGGGATGAGAGGAGGGATGACGGATGGGAGGGCATCCTTGGGGGGAGGGGAGGTTGGAAGTACCCACTATAGAAGAGGGACAGGATCATGTAGGGAATGGACCAGGTGGGGGTGGGATGAGTGGGAGGGAACTATAAGCAACCCTGTACAATATATCTACTATGATAATGTTTTGCATAGCTAGACATGTACAACATATACTGAATTACTTATCTCCCCAGAGGGAATGGGTGACAAGGGAGGAAGGAAATGGATCTGAAATTCGAGGTCTTAACATTAAATGTTTCAAATATATATAAATACTATTATTAACGCTCTTTTGCTTATAATTGGGAGACAAGATGTGCAGGCATTGGGACACAAAGATTCACCTTCCTCTAATGGAAAAGTCGAAGAGGGTATGGGAGAAGGTATGGGAGAGAGCAGACTGGTTGTTTGACATCCTTACTGTCTGTTGACTGAGAACTCCAGAAGCAGCTGCTGCCACTGCTGATTCAATGGCTCCCAAGGCCTGCTTCTGGTTTGCTGGGGCCAGGACTATGCTGGCATGGCCAACAGTGGATGGTGCTTCACCCTCACCCAAGTGTAACAGATGTTTCCTGTCAACCTTCTAAGTTGTCTTTGGCTAGAAAATTATTTCACCCCATCCTTTTGTGTTTGTTTTATGGCATTATTTAAAGGTGTTTGGACGCAGGCAAGTCACTACCTTTCTCTGCCATCTTGGCTCTGCCCTCTCTTAAGTCTTAACAAAAATTTTAGTGATCATTTAACCAATTGGACTCCCAGATCCACATTTGTTTCATTCAAATCTATCATCATCATCATCTACAGATTACAGAATAGGCTCCATGCAAGGTTTAATCAAATTCAATCTTTAATTAAAATATCTGCAAATTCCTTCATAGATAAAGAAATGACAACACAAAGTCATGAAATTTCTTGTCCAAGCTAGTTGGACAATAGCTAGTTGGTCACAGAGCAAGAATTTAAACCCAAGTGCCTTAATTCCTAGTATATGTATACTTTCCACTCTACCATGAATTCTTTTCTCCAGTTGACAAGCATCACTTTCACCCACTGCCCTTCATTACTACAGTGGATCCATGGTTCCAGAAATGTATATATTCTTTCCATGGGGGCAGTATGGGAAAAAACACTGGTTCAAATTCTGCCTCTCAAGATGACTACCTCCTTGCCTTTAGACAAGTCAGTTATTACCACCTCACTTATTACCACCTCTCATTGGCAAAATGAAAGAGCTGGACTGGATGTCCCCTCAGGTTCCAGGCAGCTCTGAATCTACAGTCCTATGATTAATTCCATAGATACCTTCTCATCCTTGTGTCCTAATTCTTCCTAGATCTTCTAATAAGAATCTACCCAAAATGGTAGAGGCTGTCCTTTTAAGGTACATGCATATTTTGGGCACCAATAAAAAACTTGAGCTGTTAGCTCCTGCTGTCACCATATGACTGACCTGCCTCCTTTTCTAATGATACATTTCCTCAGTGATGTCCCCTAATACAGTAAGGCAAAATGGTGTAGTAGACAGAGGACCCACCTTGAAGCCAAAAATCCTGGGTTCAGTTCTTGCCTTTGAAATATACCATCTGTATAATCATGGGCAAATCACTTCACCTTTCAGTGAAGACTCTAAGTTCCCAACAAGTTACCCATCTACCTCAGTGGATAGAGCTTTTACATTGGATGTCCTCCAGACCAACATAATCACCAGTCTAATTTTTAAAAATAATCCTTCCCCATTGTTGTGCCTGTCTTCTACCTCCCCATCTACATGTATATCTTTATGTATTCACACATCCATATATATAATAGTAAATTTCTATTACCCTGTATATACCCTGTATATCACAATACTGATTCTTCAGAGATTTGTTGTATTCAATATGTATAACCATACAGCATGACCAGGATAACATTTCTGTCAAACATATATTGCTTGTTTGTTTTTAAACTGGGAAATAGTTTGTGATAGTTGAAAGCATTGCACAATTTCCCAAATGGAATCCAAACTGCTCTTTTCCTCTTACTCAATTCTAGGTCCGCATCATTGTCCATCAGTACTAAAATGCTAACTCAATGAACTGGCTATCCAAATGAATATCATAGTCTAAACACTAGGCAGTTTTGATCCCTTTGAGTCTTTCTGTTGCTATTATTAGGTTCATCTTTTCTGAGTAATCATGGATCTTCAGATGTAGGTCCTATAATATGTTAGGGATTAATAGATTGAACCCAATAATCATCCACAAATAGAATATATAGAAAATCTTGATATCTATAAGAAACTTTTCTACTATTTGAACACTGCACAGGACTTCCTACATGACATTGGCAAACACCATTGGCACAAAGTTGTCTCTGTCTTATGCATCTCACTTGGTATTGATAAACAGTGTCATTGCAATTTGTTTTCTCTGTGGTTACATTTATCAAGGAATCTTCTATTATTTTAGTATAGACATGTCAAATTCTTTATTGGAGGATACTCTTTAAAGCTACATTTTGATCCAGTAAAATGTTTTGTGAAATGAACATATAATGACTTTGGGGGAATGGGAAATCTTATATTTCTATATATTTAAATCAATTGTGTAACTATAAAGATAGAACATAAACCAGTATTTGCTAAAGCCTATGTATTCTAAGCCCATGATCCCCTCAAGGATATTTCAGTAAAGATACAGTTCATTTCTATAAAGATTTTATAAAGATAAGAAAGAAACCATATGGGTTGGTAATTATTGATGTTCCCTTAATCAGTTTTGGTGGAAGTGGGTAATAATATTGTCTATAACTTTTAAGCATTCTTTTGGTATCATCCCCCTCCTTGATACATCTTGTAAAATGATCTCTTGATCATTCAAGGCTGTGTCACCTTCAGCATGGACTTTATCATGCTCTTCATATCACTAGAGTAAGAAAACACAGGATTCTTCCAAAAGTAAGAACTCTCAGTAAATATGTATAGATTCTACTATAAAGTAAATCCAGAGAGAGTAGAGGATACTTGTACATGTGTATATTTTTTCACAATGACTATATTTCTTATTCTCATTTGACTCCCCCCGCCACCAAACCCTTTTATGCCTAGGTTCTTCTAGACTTTGAAAATAACAACGTCAGTCCAGCATATAGAATCTGATTCTTGTAGGAATATGCCAAAAATCAGACAATGTCAAAGCACCACTGTTATTCCCAAGCATTCCATTCACAATAAACTCTTTGCTGTTCATTGAAACCAAGCTAGTTAGATCAATCCTTTGGCCTTCCTGTGGATGTGTTATTCACATTTCCATAAAAGCCCTATCATAATAGAAGCCTGACTAATGTAGCAGTAGGAATTGAGAATGTCTACATTAAAATGTACAACCACTAGAATGGATGTAAGGAGTTAGTACTCATGTAGGACATGGAAACTCATGACCATGCATTTCAGTTAGATAGGAAAAGAAAAGAGAACTTTTTGGTGATGACCTGAAGTGACCCTTTTAGACCAAGCTGGTTAAAAGTGTAGTACAGTGCCTCCAGTATTTAAACAGTGCCTGGCATATAGTAGGTAATTAATAAATATTTGTAAATAAAGATTTCAAAAGACAGCAAAGTGTTTTAAAACTGTAAATTATGTGATTATAATCAAGTGACTATCATTGATTGTACAGTATTTTCACTGTATCTGTGCAATTTACATAACTGTTTCAAATGTCCAATTCATTATGAAAATACTGGAGAGGAAGAATGAGCAGTGTATTTATTGTTCATAAAGATCTTAGAGGAGTTGATGTTTTCTCTTTTAAAGTATTTCATTTACAATACTAATTAGCTGTTACCTTGGACAAGTCATTTTACTTCAGCAGTAAAGTGAGCTCTTAGTTTCATCTGAAAAGTGAGGGAACTCAGTTAGATTTTCCAGTTCCCTTCTATCTCTAATATTCCACAGTACTATTATTTCTTCCAAAGCAGGCATTTTCCAAAACAGAACACAATATTTCAATATTATTACTGCCACATCCCCTCATCATCATAGTAGGGGGGAAAGCACTGAATGTAGAGTCTGTTCCAAGTCCAGCTCTGCTACATACTATTTTAGGATTATGGGCAACTCACTTGACCTCTCAATTTGCCCAGCTACAAAATGGGGATGCTGGCCTAGAAGATCTCAAAGGCCCTTTCCACATCTAAATTCTTTATGCTAGGCTTCATTTCCAGACCTCTTTTCATTGGCACCAGAGACCCAGTCCTAGGAAAGACTCCATAACCCCTCATCTTTCAGTACTGAGTCACTAAGACTAACAATACATAGGTTCATAAATTAGGGGCTGGAAAGGACCTCAGAATCCATCTAATGAAAACCCTTCATTTTACAGATAGGAAATCAGAGGCCCAGTGAGGCATAGTCATAAGCATAGGAGTCAGAATATGAACCCAAATCCTCTCACTCCACAGTCACTTTACTATGGTGCAGAAATACAATACTGGTTTCATATTCACTTGATGCAAAGGGCCATACTAACCCTGAGCTAACATAATAGTTGCCTCTTGCACCTAACACACTGGTGTGGTTAGAATTTTCTAAAAACGAACATAGATTGACTTCTCAGAAATTTATTCTAATTCACCTAATTCTAAAGTTTGAGAGCCTGAAGGAATTTTATAGGTTTCTTAGTACAACCCTTTAATTTTATTGATAAGGAAAGTAAAGCCAAGAAAAGAGAAAGAAATTGACCAAAGTCACTCACTCAGTGATTCAGTGGCAGAGATGGAACTAGAATCCAAGCTCCCAATGCTCTTTCTACCTTCTACAATTTTTTCATGAAGTTACCAATAGAAGATTGAAAACGGTTCCTTTTGGGTACTATCAATGAATTCTAGCCATGTAGATATTTAGCCACAGACTGGCATGCAACTTAATTTCTTAATCTTCTAAGACCAATGGAGAAGTTTCCTCTTCTGGAAGCTAGTAACATGTAATGGTAATATAATTTGACCCTTTTTATTGGCAAGTAAGCAGGTACCAGCACTAGTAATTGATTAAGCCTCTGTTGGGGAAACAGAAGGTATGAATTCCTGTCTCCTGTTGCTATGTATATAAGAAAAGCCCCAGAGAGACACAGTCAGAATATCTTGGGATGAGAATCTGGAGGCAGAGCAGCTACAGAAGAGATAATCAAGAAATTGAGCCAAGAGATAATCAAGAATTGAGCCAGAATTTCCTGAGAACTTATGGTAGTAGAGCATCTTCTGAAAAGAAGCCCAGGAGGCCAGGAACCCCCTTCCCCAGGCTGGATAAGGTGATTCTGATTTTTTTTAATGAACTGCAGAAGACTGAGGAAGCATGACCAGGATGCAGGGACCTTGTCTGTTTGTGGCTTGGTTGAGCTTTGAATTCCGTGGGGCAGAAATTTGAAGGATCTAACATGGACCAGACCCTGTGAACTTCAGTGTGGTGCAGCACCTACCCAGAGAACTGGACAAGGAATTGGGAGCTGTCTGCCATTGAACCCAGGTGACAGTATGGTGAATCCAGGTAGAATCTGGGACCATGGAAGGGGATCAAGGGAATTTGAGAACTGGCCCCAAGTCAAGATGAAAAGACCTCTCCTTGGGTACTGAGTAATGATGAAATTGTAGTTTACTAGTGACCTAGGGGTGGATGGTTTGTGTTTTTTCTATTGATTGTACTTAGTGATTAATGATACCTAGTAACTGATTGCTTAATAAGTGACTGATTGAATTAATTTAGTGTGCCCGATGAGTGGAAGACTTTGACTATTGCACTTTGAGATGATTGTTCTTTGATCTAAATATTATGACAACTTTGGTGAAAACTATGTGGCCATTTTAATGATAAGCTGTTGTGAATAGTATATTGTGATTTTCTGTGATAAGTTGTAATATTGTGAATGCTGTACCTTGATTTTCTGTGAATGTTTTGCTTTGATTTGTTATGGAATAGAGTGTTCACTATACTGTGTAATCAGAACCTTAAAGGCTGTTCACCATAGCATCCTTCTGGAAAGCTGCTCGTGCATGGCATTACATAAAAGAACAGGATTTTGCATGTATTATATGATCATTTGGCCTCTGATAAAATGTATTGTCCATATTTAGAGTGTGAACCCCTGAAAGTTTCTGTTTTGCCACTTTCTAGAATAGCTTTGTACAGCTCCATCCACACCTTTTTATCTATTACTTTTTTGCCATGATATATTTGTTAGATAAAGATTGGAATAAAAAGAAAAAGTTAACTAATCTTGAGAAGAACCAACCTATCACTTTGTTCTTATTAGCACTAACTACTCACCAGCTCTTTGTCATAGTATTTATACATAACATACATATATATATATATATATATAAAATATATATACACACACACTTGTGTGTATTGTGTATGCATTATGCATACATATAAAGATATGTGCATATAATATTTGTCATATATTTGCATTATTAACTTTATATTTATGGTATATATCTGTATGTATATGTACTTATCTCTCCCATTAGAGTGTAAGCTCATTGTGAGTAGGAATTTTTTTCTGTTCTTTGTATTTGTATTCCTAGCACCTAGCACAGTGCCCAAGATATAGTATTAATAAATGCTTGTGACTGATTGATAGGGTTGGAGGACATGTAGAGCTTAAGTAACAGATTTGACTGAAAGGCAATTTGTGAAAGACAGCAATGTGAAAGAAAGCCAGTAAATGCAGGTTGTAATCAGATAATAGAAAACCTTAAATGCTGGGATGAATAATAGGTATTTAATTTTAGAGAGACATTATGATATGATGGAAATAGCACTGAATTTTAAGTCAAAAACCTTGGGTTCAGAATCTAGCCATGCCACCTACTACTTTTGTGACTTTAGCCATGCCACTGAACCTTTTGAGGTCTTAGTTTATCTGTAAAGTTAGGGAATAGGACCAGGTGATATCTAAAATCCACAAACCTGGAATAATCTTAGAAGCACTGGAGATTTCTTTTTTTTTTAATTAAACAAATGCTTTATTAACTTCTAGTTTACATCATTCATTTCCACCAGATTATGAGTTACATTTTTCCCCCATTTTTTCCCTACCCACCACCCCAGAATAGCAGTCCCACCAGATATCCCCTCATCCAATCTGCTCTCTCCCATATCTTCTCCCATACCCCCTTTGCCATTAGGGCAAGGTGAATCTCTGAGCCCTACTGCCTGGACATCGTATGAAACATTTAATTTTAAAACTTCGATTTTCAGATCCATTCCCTTTCTCCCCTGTCACCCACTCCCTCTGAGAAGATAAGCAATGCAGTATGTGTTGTACATGTATATCTATGCAAAACATTACCATAGTAGATATATTGTAAAAGACTGCTTATATTTCCCTCCCACCTGTTTGGTCCATTCCCTACTTTGATCCTGTCCCTCTTTGATAGTGGGTACTTCTAACCTCCCCTCTCCCCAGAATGCCCTCCCCTCCATCATCCCCCCTCTCATCCCCCTTTCCCCTACTCAGGAGAGTGAGTGAGGGTAAGATATTCCATTTAGTATGTATGTGATTCTCTCCTTGAGCCAACTTCAATGAGAATATGCTTTTGCCTTTTTGCCTTCCTGTTCTTCCCCTCCCCTGCAACTACTTCCCCTTGCCTCTTCTACATGAGATAGTTTGTCCTACCCTATCTCTCTCCATCTCCCCTTGCCACTTTCCTCTCTCATCTCTTGACTTCACCCCTTAAGAATCATCCCTTCCTTGGGGCGGCTAGGTGGCGCAGTGAGCAGAGAGCCAGCCCCGGAGCCAGAAGGACCCGAGCCCGGATCTGGCCCCAGACACCAACACACAAACAAAAACCCAACCACGTGAACCTGGGCAAGTCACCCAACCCCAATTGCCCTCCAAAAAAAAATAATAATAATAATCCCTTCCCATCAAATTTAACCTGTGCCCTCTATCCATGTATATCTGTGAATATATGCCATGAACCCTTCTTCAATTATTTTCATAATGAGAAAGGTTTCATCAAACAGTTATTGTTTTTCCATGTAGGACAGTAAATAGTCCAACTTTGATAAGTTCCTTTTGATCTCTTTTCCTTGATTGCCTTCTCAAGCATCTCTTGCTTCTTGTGTCTGAACGTCAAATTTTCTATTCAACTCTGGTTTTTTCATCAAGAATGCTTGAAAGTCCTCTATTCTACTGAATGACCATATTTTCCCCTGAAACAAGATACTCAGTTTTGCTGGGTAGGTGACCCTTGGGTTCATTCCCAGTTCTTTTGCCCTCTGGAATATCATATTCCATGCCCTTCGATCCCTCAGTGTAGAAGCTGCCAGGTCCTGGGCTATTCTGATTGTGTTTCCACAATATTGAAATTGTTTCTTCCTGGCTGCTTGTAGTATTTTCTCCTTGATCTGGGGATTCTGGAACCTGGCTATAATATTTCTGGGAGTTTTCTTTTTGGGATCTTTTTCAGGAGGTGCTCTGTGGATTCTTTCAACCTCTATTTTGCCCTCTGGATCTAAAACATCAGGGCAGTTTTCCTTGAGAATTTCTTGAAGGGTGATTTCTAGGTTTTCTTTGATCATGGCTTTCAGGTAGTCCAATAATTTTTAAATTGTCTCTCCTGGATCTATTTTCCAGGTCAGTGGTTTTTCCCATGAGATATTTCACATTGCCTTCTATTCTTTCATTTGTTCGGATCTGTTTAATAGTATCTTGATTTCTCATAAAGTCACTAGCTTCCATTTGCTCCAGTCTAACTCTGAAGGAATGAATCTCCTCAGTGAGCTTTTGAGATTCTTTTTCCATCTGGCAAATTCGACTTTTTAAGGCATTCTTCTCCTCATTGCCTTTCTGAGCCTCTTTTGCCATTTGAGTTAGTCTATTTTTTAAGGTGTTATTTTCCTCAGTCAGGCTGTTGACTGTCACTTCATACTTTTCTTGCATCTTTTTCATTTCTCTTCCCAAATTTTCCCCCACTTCTCTTATGTGCTTCTTAAGGTCCTCTATAGCCTGTAGCCAGCTTGTATTTTCATTTGGGGCTTTTGGTGCAGGAGTTCTGACTTCACAGTCCTCCTCCATGCTTTGGGCCTCTTTGCCCCTAAAATAGGAGTCCAATGTTGAACTTTTCTGTTTATTTTGTTTCGTTTGCCTAGGCATATTGCCACTTAATTACTTGATTTTTGGGCTTGTTGCCACAGTAGGACTCTGCCACCAGACAGGGGAGCTTCCGCCCAAAAGTGGGGTCTTCACAACTTCCGCCAGTTGGGTGGCCTCTGTAAAGCCTCCACCCACTCTGGCCAATTGGATACCCACCCCAAACTTCCCCCCCAGACCACAATCCAGATCCAGGCAGTTTAAAGCAAAAGCGATTAACCCCCAGACTGATTGCTGGATCTCCCTACAGTTCGCAGACCAGGAGCTAGAGCCACTACTGATGCTGCAAAATGGCTTCTGTGCAGCTGTTTCTTCAGCAGCTTTTTGCCCCCAGGGGAGGAAGCCATGTGTTCCCCAAATACTGGTCCCAAAGTCCATAGAGCACTAACCTCTCACTCTGTCCTAGGCATATCTGTGCTGATAATTCTGGAATCGCCACAATTGCTGGTGTTCTGGGGTTCCACCAGCCAGCTGAAGTCCTGGCCGCCCTGGGGCTAAAACCGCGGACCTAGGCTCGGCTCTGCGGGCTGCGATGTAGGTCCCAGCGGGCTGTGCTGCCTGCTCTCAGAGTGCTGCGCTGGCCGCTCCCTTCAGGGCTGCTGGGCTGTCCTCAGCAGGAGGTTAGCTTCTCTGTGCCATTCTGTGGGTGCTGTGGCTCCAGAAGTTATTCGGAGCTCCCTTTCACATTGTTTGAAATTTGTGTGGGGCAGAGCACATTAGAAATGCTGTTTCTACTCCACCATCTTGGCTCCGCCCCCCTGAAGTCACACTGGAGATTTCTAAGAAGGCAAATGACATGCTCAGATATGGACCTTAACAAGATTATTTTGGTATTTATTTGTATAAAGGATGAACACAAGTAGAGGCTGAAGCCTAGAAAACTAATTTGGGAGGTTTCATAATAATATAAATATGAAATAATGTGGGCTTGAACTAGGACAGTGACTTGGGATTAGGGAGAAGGGGATGGATGTGAGAACTACTGTAGAAGTCAAATCAATAGGATGTAGTGATTCTTTGTATATGGGAAGAGAGGAGCAGTGAGAAGAATGCAAGAGTCATGGATAAATATAAGGTCATAAACTTGAGTGACCAAAAGGTTGATAGCACCTTCAACACAAATGGCAATGGCTGAAGTTAACAAGATTATGAGCAATAACATACAGTGTGACTGGGAAAAATCAAGGTATAGCTAGCCATATCATCCTTAGAGCATTTATAGATGAAACTGGAAGAACAACAAACATAAAGGAAATAGAACAAATCCATAAGCATTTTTAATGCTCTGTTTTCCTCAGCAATGAAAATACAACTACCACATTTGGCCTTAACCACCTCAATTATAATACAAAAAGAAGTGGCAATTATATTTAAGATGAAGTAGGAAATAAAGCTAAACCTGACCAAAATCACACAGAAGAAATCATGATGCAACAGTTATTAAAAGCACTTCATTTTTAAGACATCTCAAAGAGGAGATGTTACTAAAACAATACAAAACATCACAAATTATACTTTTGCCAAAAACACTGGCCTCATCAGTAACTGCCAACCTTTTTGCTTACTTTTTTTTTTACTATAGGACTCCAAGGATTTGTGGTTTCACTTGGATGAATGTGTGACTAATGATTTATTCTATATACACACCAATTTTCAATTCAATAAAATTAATCAAGTTCTAACTATGTGTAGAGCCTGGTGGTATATGCTAGATGAGATTAAGAATTTGAATAGTCCAAGGTTTCATTGAAATTCTAAACTAGTAGAGAGATATGACATATGTAAAAATAGGTATAACAAAAAAAAATCAATTGTATGAAGGGTGTCCTTGATGAAAACGTAAGAAAAGAATGCATAGCCTTTCAGAGGTGATTTTCTTTGGTAGTCCACATAGAAGCAAAGGATCACAGGTTTTTCTTTAAAAAAATCTTTACAATCACACAATTAACTGACTGAGAGGAATAGAGACTATAGAAGCCTATTATGCTTAGTTTATTGATTTTTAAACATTTGACATAGTTGAATGAAAATGTGGCTTCAAAGGATCTCTCAGACAAGTTGCTACCCATATATGCATTAAAATTATAGAAGTTTCAGTGATAGATGCAGCTATGGGGTTGACTTTTTGTTCAATGATACATTGAATATTGACATCAAAGTATTTTAAACTAGGTAGATGCATGCTTATCCAAGTTAATTGACAGTGTCACAAAAGGTAGTCTATACACAGTTCAAACCTGTTGATGTCAAAGTTCTCCAAATATTCATATTCACAGATACTATTATATTAAGGGCATTAAGCTCTAGAGAACAATAAAAACTGATATACAAACAAGTACTATCACAGATCATGACATACAACTCTTTTACTGATATGTAAATATTGAATAGGCATTACATATGCACATTGAGCTGAGGGTATGATTGAAGAGGAAGAAAAGACTAGGCTGGGAAGATATGCAATGTTTTTGATGATCCCAAGTTTCTCAATGCCATAAAAACTCTTTAAGAACAATATTCTCAACTGAGGCTATTATGGCCATGAGTAGAACACCACAATCCTGGAAAGAATCAAAACAGCAACTCAAAGGGAAATCAGGACAGATTGTCTTTAATCACTAGACACAAATTATAAACAATGATTTGTGTGTGAGAAGTGATGCACGGGTATCATCAAGACCAGGCATCAAGGTAGGGTCAGAAAAGGATATGGCTTGAGTATGAAACGGTAACAATAACAGATAGCAGATGCCCCAATGGAGCGGGGTGTGTATATGTGTGTGTGTACATGCATGAATACATGTATGTATTCACATGTGCATATATATGTATACATACATGGGTGTGCTTTGCGCATGTATATATACGTGGATATACACATATTTTAAAGAGGGACAAAGGAAAGCTTTCTCTTTAAGTCGCATTTTTAAATTTTCACCTTAAATTTATTTGATGCATTCTCCATGGAGAATTTGTGAAGAGACATGAGAAAGAATCATAAATGGTGAGAAGACATAAAAGGAGTATTTTCAGTGGTGAAAGAATAAAGTCACAGTTCCACCAAAGGACCAATAATATTTCAGTGGTTCAATAATTCATCATTTCATCAGTATGAGTAGTTCATTCACTATAGAAATTACAACCTGGTAAAAAAAAAAAGGGGGGGCAGCTAGGTGGCACAGTAGAGCACCAGCCCTGGAGTCAGGAGGACCCAACTTCAAATCTGGCCTCAGACACTTGACACACTAATTGTATGACCTTGGGCAAGTCACTTAACCCCAATTGCCTTGCCTTCTGCCCTCAAAAAAAAAAAAAACCAGTATAGAGATATGACATATGTAAAAATAGGTATAACAAAAAAAGCCAATTATATGAAGGGTGTCCTTCATGAATACACAAGAAAGGAATGCAAAGCCTTTCAGAGGTGACTTTCTATGGTAGACCACATAGAAATCCTTAACAGGCATTTATTAAGTATCTACCATGTGCCAAGTGCTATTCTAGACTCTAGAGAAAGACAAGAACAAAATAATTGCTGCAATAAGAGTTTATTTTGGACTGGAAGAAAACAAAAGGAACACAGATTTTTAAAAATTAAGTCATATACAAAGTAAATACAAAATTTCAGGATAGGAAAATAGCAACTAGAGAGATCGAGATAGGCATCATAAAGGAGGTGGTACTTAAGTTGAACTTAGAAGGGAATTCTGGATACTGTGAAGAGGAGGGGATGCATTTGGAGGCACCTGTGCAAAGGCAGGTTTTGGAAAGAGAATGTTATAGGAAGAATAAGTTGGCTAATTTGGCACATAAGGTGAGTGTGTGAACTTGAGTAATATACAGTAAGTCTGGAAAGACAGGCTAAACTCAGATTTGGTCATCAAGAAATCATTTGAGGGGCGTCTAGGTGGCGCAGTGAATAGAGCGTCGGCCCTAGAGTCAGAAGGACCTGAGTTAGGATCCGGCCTCAGACACTTAACACTTAACTAGCCGTGTGACCTTGGACAAGTTACTTAACCCCAATTGCCCTCCAAAAGGCAAAAAAAGAAAAAAAGAAAAAAGAAATCATTAGAAAGCTTGGAGAAGCAGTTTAAGTTGAGTAATGAGGTCAGAAGTCAGAATAAGCCAGAGTGCAATGAATGAGTTGAGAAGTTTGCTAGTAGAGAACTGGAAACAATGAGTGTAGATGGCATTTAAAGGGGTTTGACTCTGAAAAGGAGACATGATATGAGATAATAGGTATAAGGCAGGGTTTTTGTTTTGTTTTAGGATCTGGAAAGATGTGAAACTGAAAATAGATCAGAACTGGAAAGAATTTCCAGTACTTTGAGATAGATTGAAAAGAGATAGAAGGGCAGCTAGGTGGCACAGTGAGTAGAGCACTGGCCCTAGAGTCAGGAGAACCTGAGTTCAATTTCAGCCTCAAACATTTAAATCACTTAACCCCATGTAATGGTAATGTAATTTGAATTTGAAAATCCCTTTGTATTGGCAAAGGTAACATACTTAGCATTTAGTAATTAATCAAGCCTCTGTTAAAGAAACAGAAGATATAAATTCCTGTTAATGTCGTATCAGGAAGGGGTTAGCTGAAACAGGAAGCTAATGCTGTGTATATAAGAAGTCCCTGCTGGGTCAGACAGATCTTCTTGGAGCAAGCTCCATGGAGGCAGAAGCTGCTGCCGCTGGGGAGGCTGAAAAGGAAAACCTCCGCTCTTCCCCCCCACCCCCCACCCCAGCCCCAGGCTGAAGAGAATGATTTTGATTTGGAGAACCTTGATGAAGTGATTTTGTTTGTGGGAACCAGCTGAAACTTCTGCTGAGTTTGAGGGCCAGCCAGAACTGCTGAGGCTTTCCAAGGGCCAGCTGAAGCTGCCAAAGACTGAGGAAGCATGACTGTGATGCTGGTACTTTGCATTAACCTGTTTGTGGCTTTGTGGAGCCTTGACTTCCTGGGAATGGAGACTGGGAAGGATTTAACACAGACTGGATGCTGTGAGCTTCAGAGTGGAACAGAGACTGCATGGCGAGCTGGACAAGGACCTGGAAGCTGTCTGCCTTTGAACCCAGGTGACAGTTTGGTGAATCCAGGTAGGATCTGGGACCATGGAAGGGGATCCAGGGAATCAGAGAGACCACCCCAAGTCAAGCTGAAAGAAGACTTGGATACTGTATACTGACTGATAAATTATAATTTACTAGTGACCTAGGGGTGGAGGGTTTGTATATTTTTTGATGATCTGAATAGTGAATGAAGGACAATTGAATGATTGGGTTAATTGAATGATTGATTGACTAAATGATTCTACTTAGTGATTGATGACTGAATAAGTGATTGATTGAGTTAACTTAGTGTGCTCCATGAGTGGAGAACTTTGACTATTACACTTTGTGTCCCTTGAGGAGGCAAACCTCCTTAAGGATGATTGAAATTATTGAATGCTTAAGTAATTAAATGATTGTTCTTTGTTGGAAAACTTTGTGACCACTGTGGTGAAAACTATGTGGCCATCTTAGTGATAAGATGTTTGAATGCTGTATTTTCATTTTCTGTGATAAGCTGTTATGCCATAATATTGTGAATGCTGTACCCTGATTTCTGTAAATGTTTTGCTCTGATTTGTTGTGGAATAGAGTGTTCACTATACTGTGTGATCAGTTCACGGTAGCATTCTTCTGGGAAACTGCTCATGCTTAGCTTTATACCCCAATTGCCCTGCCCCACCCCTCCAAAATAAGCAAAAAAAAAAAAGAGACAGGAGTTGAAAATCATAGTATAATAATTTAAGAGCTGAAAGGGATCTCAAAAGTTATTTAATTTTGCCTCCTCATTTCATAGTTGAGGAAACTGGGGGTCAGAGGTCTACCTGACAGTATGCTGTACTTCCTTCAAAGTTCAATTCACAGACTATCTATCTCCTTTATTAAATCTAACCTGATTCCCCCAGGTGCCATTGCCCAAGAACACACAGGGAGTAGTAAGCAGCAGGGTAAGAATTTAAACCGAGGTCCTTGGACACCAAAATCCATTAGAGAAAGTTAGTAGAAGGAGAAAGAAAGACATTGGGTCAAGGGCACCAGCAGAGGAGCTGACCTTGGCAAAGAGAAAAGCCAACTCCTAATGAGAGACTGGAGTAAAAGAAGATAGATTGAGGGGTACTATCAAGGGATTTGGTGCAGAAAATGGAGATAAAGAGAGCGTCCTTGGAAAATGATTTCTGCTCACCCAGTGAAGTATGAGGTGAGGCATGCATGAAGTCCTTCACAAATAGATGTGGCTAGGAAAAAAAGATTACTCTCTGGCCTCCCTAGTATTAAATTCATAAACTCTCTAAATTTAGCCAGGCAAACCTTTAGACAAAAGGTGTGTACTCCTGTTGCAGTTTAAACCCAGGGACACCAAAAACTGTTGAGGTGCAGGCTTTGCCCACCCAAAAACTGTTGTGATTTCATGATGTGTGGTGGTGGAACCATCTCAAAGAATTCAGAGTCAGACCATCTCTAATCCAAGTACAGGCGTTTATTGAGGCTGATGCCTCTTATGAAGTGGGCTAAATTCCAAGAGGAACCAGCAACTTTAGAGAAAGCAAGATGGATTTTTATAGGGTAAAGATGCAATTACACAACAGAAATTTACATAGAATAGAGGAATATCATTAATATTAAAAAGGCAGGAGGAGTTTGTTAACAGATTAGGTAATGGAAGATGGGTCCTATCTATGGTTTGGTGGTTAAACATTCTGGTCATTCTGCCCTCCAACTGGCTAGCTATTGTGGTCCTGTCTTGGTCTAGATGGATGATGTGATTGAATACAATAACACACCTGTGTCTGCAGGCAGTGACCAGGTAGAGGCAGTAGATAGTTCCCATCGTTTAGAAACACCTGCTATTTCTGTGGGAACTAAGAGTTCAGGGACACACCTGTTGTCCTAGTGAGCAATGAGGCAATATGAAGAAGTTAGGACATTGGGGGGGTGGGGCTAGTTAGATACGGTGGTGGGCCTGCTGTTCACTAGGGCCAGGCCTATAATGAAGTTAGAATATTGGGCCTAGGGGCAGCTTTATTAGTATCCCATCACTCCCATTACCATTACTATACCCAGAGTCTTCCCAGCTTGGTAGGATCTGCCAGGGCTTGAATTCCTGTATAATAGTTTTTGAAAATTCAAGGTCATCTCCATTCTGAAGTGAAGTACTGCAGGATGATTTTTTTTTGGAGGGGGGAAGGCAAGGCAATTGGGGTTAAGTAACTTGCCTAAGGTCACATAGCTAGTTAAGTGTCAAGTGTCAGAGGCTGGATTTGAACTCAGATCCTCCTGACTTCAGAGTTTTTGCTCTACTCACTGCACCACCTAGCTGCCTGGCTACCCGGCGCAGGACGATTTTACTGGAAAACCAAAATCAATAGCGCTAAATACCATGATTTTGTATGCTAATACTACAAGTATTACCATACCCATTTTACAGATAAAGAAACCAAACCTAGGGGTGGCTAGGTGGCACAGTGAATAGACCACCAGCCCTGGAGTCAGGAGAACTTGAGTTCAAATCTGGCCTCAGATACTTAACACAAAAACTAGCCATGTGACCTTGGGCAAGTCACTTAACCCCACTTGCCCTCCAAAAAAAAAAAAAAAAACCTCAGAGAGGTTAAGTGACTTTTCTGAAGTTACACAGCTAGCAATGTGGAAACAAGTATTTACAGGAAGATCTTTGGGCCCAATGGGCTTGTGTTCTTTCTATTACATCAGTCTGAATTATTCCCCGTGTGTATCATTTCCCCATTTAGGGTGTTAGGGTCATAAAGTTTAGGGTTATAAGGAATCTCAGAGATCATCTATTTCTACCCTTTCACATATTGATGAAGAAACAATCAGAGATAAATCAATTTGCCCAAAGTCACATAGACAGCAAGACTGTAATTTCTAGAGGATAAGGATTGTTTTATATTTTCCTTCTATCCCTAAAGGTGCCTAGTATAGTTCAGTACACAAAATGACTTTTCAGAAAATATAAATGAATGAATGAGTAATCTAGAAAGCTAGAATTAATTTGGAACAGAGGATGAGTTCTATCCTCAGGCTCAGTCTCAATGCTGAGAATCAGGAATCTTAAAGGTTCCGTTGATTTTTATTTACCCTGTGACTGTATTAATTTTATTCTGTCTGACAGCTGTTTCAGACCATTTTGTTCACTGTTGGAATCAGGATCAGGCCTGAAATGAAGGCTGTAAATAGCTATACAAGTTGCATAGTAAAGTCTAATTTACTACCTAGTATGTTTTATTAATGTTGCAACATTTATTGTTTATTTTAAGTTGTCATTGATTTTTATTAAAAAGGACACTTTTATTACAAGTATATGATGCCAGCAAAATAAAACACTTTCCCATCATTCCACTCCCTGTCGTCCCAAAGTGAATTCTGGTTAATTTTCTATAAGTGCTCAGAAAAGACCAGTCAGATTTGGCTGACTTAGACTGTACTTCCCCCCATGACTCTCCAATCGCATACCTCTTCACATGGGATAGGGAGCCAAAAAAGAGATGGCTTTCTCACCTGGACCAGTAGTGACTCAGGAGACAGAATTTCTAAGGTTTCATTTCATTTGATTAATGAAAACCAGCTTCAGCTCGAACTAAGCTAATGTGTAAAGAATATGATAGACTGATTTTAGGAAACTTGTCTTTTTCTTCTCTCCCATGTTTACACCTAAGTGAATAGACCAAGTGTAGGATTGGCCTATGGAAGCTTGTCTATAGAGGGGTTTCTCCCTCTGTAGTGAGAACCAGCATGTCTAATAAAAAAAATAGTATGGTGTGCAGGAAAGACACATGAATGTATAGTTTGCTACACTTTGTTTCAGATTCCATTCTGGCACATAACCATGGCAAACCACTTAATCTCTCTAAGCTTCAATTTCTTTATATGTAAAAAGGAGATGATACTTAAACTGCTCTACCCATGCCATAGGCTGTTGTAAAACATGGCCTCTTATAGTCCTTCCTAAACCAAACTGTTACATCTTCTCCAATTGTTCTTGAGGCCTTCAAGAAGGTATAACCTAGAAGTCATATATCAAATAAACTCAGAGGTAGAAGATACCTTTAGAAATCATTCATTTTGTTTTTGTTGTTCAGTCATTTCAGTCGTGTCCGACTCTCCATGACCCCATTTGGGGTTTTCTTGGCAAAGATAATGAAGTGGGTTATCATTTCCTTCTATAGCCCATTTTACATATGAGGAAACTGAGGCATACAGGGTTAAATGATTTGCCCAGGGTCCCATAGCTAGCAAGTGTCTGAGACAGACTTGAACTCAGGAAAATGAATATTCCTAGCTCCAGGTCTAGTATCCTATCTACTGTGCCACCTAGCTGCCTGAAACAATTAAGTTGACCTCTGAATTTTAAAGATCACCTTCAATTCTCATGAATTCTTTGTCCTTCAACATCTTTTCCAGTAGCAAGTCTTGCCAATTCTCCAGGTCATCTCCTTGGTTGTCTATTTTCTCTCCATTTTTAGGGATGCCAGCTACTGTAGACCTATTAATTGAGCCTCTTGTATCCAAACTCCTATCATAATGCCTAACTGTTCCTGCTGAATCCTTCTAGTTCTTGCCCATTCATACTGTCATTTCAAGTGCCACTTTCTCCATGAAGCCTTTCCTGGTGCACCTGGATACTAGTCCCTACCCAAGAAGAATTACCTTGTACTTATTTTCATAGACATTTGTATTTATTATATATTCATGTTTTTGTATTGAAAAATATTTTCTAGGGGGGCAGAGTCAAGATGGCAGAGTAGAAACGGGACCTTCCATGGGGATCCGGCTTCCACCTTCCCCAATTCACATAAAAGGAGACTCTGAACAAACTCTGGAGCTTCAGAACCCACAAAATGACATAGAGAAGCTGACCTCCCGCTGAGGACAGCAATGGCAGCCTGGCAGGGAGTGACCAACACAGAACACTGGGAGCTGAGCCCAGCCCCATGTGAGCCAGAGGTTTTAGCCCCAGGGCATGTCTGACCAAACACAGGTTGGAGGGACTTCAGATAAGCTGTGGTGGTTTCCAGAATTATCAATACATAGATGCCAAGGGCAAAATAAGAGGCTAGTGCACTGTGGACTTTGGGATCCAGTAGTTGGGAGTATGTCTGTGTTGCAGCAAGCAACAGGGTGGCTGCCAACACAAGTTCTTAGATCTGTTTTTCTAAAGGAAAGCAACTCAAAATGGTTAACAAGCTTACTTTAATCAATCAAACATATATCATTTACCTAGTTTGGGGGAAAAAAGTCAGCACCCTGAACTTCAGAGTATACAGACAGAAGTTACAAGACAGAGAAACAGATCAAGCAGACAGGCTTCCAAACTGTCCAACCATTACATCCATACCAAATCACAGTTACCAGAGAGGGAAGCATCAACATCTGGGATTTCAAAGCCGGGGGGCTCTCAACAACGGCTTCCCAGAGTCTCATCTGGTCAAATCACACAACACTTTTAAAAGTGAGCCCCAAAGTAAAGCCTCACATCAGGGCCTATATAGCCTTCTCCTGGGTCAGAGACCATAACCACCCTTTTGACCCAAACTAAAAGTAGAACATGTTCTCATCCAACAGCAATAGTCAAGTCCCCAACTTCCAAAAAGAATACTATTTTTAATCTAATCCTTGACCTCAACAAAACTATTTTCCAAAATGAAAGACGCATTTGACTGTACAGGGCACATTAACAAACAGTGGCAGGAGATAAGCAAGTTTTTCAGCAACCGGTTTGGGTTTTAAGTACTTTATAGCCAATGTTAAGAGCTTTGCAATTTCTTCCAGGGAGGACATGATGGAGGATTTTTTTTGCATTTTTTGTATTTTTTTCTTTACCATTAAATGACCGTCATCAGAGAAGTTGTAGTCCCTCCAAATTTTCTTTGGATTGTTCTGAGATAATTTTCACTACAGTTTCCTTCAGGAACCTGTGAGTTTCATTTTGGGGCCCAGTCACAAAAATGAGAGATCCCCTTTCCTGAAACTATCCTCTCAGCCTTGGGTTTACCTGATTCCCCCCCAAAAAAGATCTAGATTTTAGATTATACTGCAAGCTGGTGGGCATGTTTAAAATATGGAATAAAAGAGACTTCACATTAAGACCTCTTAAATGTCTAGACTGATGAAAGGGAAAGCATGGGCTCATATACAAAAGAACACACTAGCTATGTGAACCTGGGCAAGTCACTTAATTTCTGAGCCTCAGTTTCCTCATCTGTAAAATTAGCATGATGATAAATTATATTACTAACCTTCCAGGACTTTTATGTGGAAAGTACACTGTAAGGCTTCAAACACCATTTGTGAACTACTTGCTGTCTTCAGGCAGTAGTACCTTAGGTAAATTTCAGCTATTAGGCTGATATAGTCACAGTAACTGTCTGTGACTGGTCTCTAGAATCCTGATGAAGAGCCTTTTCTCTCAGCGCTGGGTTTACCTGGTTCCCAACAAAGCAAGACTGGATTTAATTCAGTACATATTACCCAAACTCACCTCACCAGATAGTAACATCCCCTGTCTCCTATTGTCTTGAGGTGAAAACTTACAGGTTATGGCTCCTACTCAAAAGCCAGGGAATGATTTAGAAAGTGTTTCTGGACCTTGTTTCCACAAAAGTCCTATTACAATATGTTATTATGGTACAAAGATGGCAATGGTTTTTCAAACGCACAAGCCCTGGTGAATTGTACCATATTGGAAAGACTGAGTGAATGTTAGTGACAGACTGAGTCAGCTCATGAAACCTTTCCTGGTACTGGTAGACAGTGAATAACAACAGTGACTGATATTTCCACAGAGCATTTATAGCAAGTCTGTCAAGGTGACAATTGAAAATATTATTATACCCATTATACTGATGAGAAAACCAAGGTTCCAGAGCTAAGTGACTTGCCCAAGATAACACAATGAATGTTAGTAACAGGATATGAACCCAAATGGCAGGGGAGAGAGTAACTTATCTGAAGTCAAAGGACATGGATTTAAATACTTATTTGCTCAGTCTCCCTGAACTAATCATTTGCCTCTCTCACCCTCAGTTCATTTAAAGGAATGGACTAGATCAGGGGTGGGGAATCTGCAGCCTAGAGGCAACATGTGGCCTTCTAGGTCCTTGGGTGTGGTTCTGACTGAGTCCAAATTTTACTGAACAAATCCTCTTAATAAGGGGATTTGTTCTATGAAGTTTGGATTCTAAGTCCACAGTTGAGGACCTAGAGGGCCACACGTGGCCTTAAGACTGCAGGTTCCAGGGCGGCTAGGTGGCGCAGTGAATAGAGCGCCAGCCCTGGAATCAGAAGGACCTGAGTTCAGAGCCAGCCTCCGACACTTAATCCATACAAACAAAAACCTAGCCGTGTAACCTTGGGCAAGTTACTTAACCCCAATTGCCCTAAAGGGGCGGCTAGGTGGCGCAGTGAGTAAGAATGTCGGCCTCGGAGTTGGGATGACCCGAGACCAGATCCTGCCTCAGAAAATGAGCACCCACGCATAAATAATAATGACTAGCCGTGTAACCTTGAGCAAGTTACTTAACCCCAATCGCTTTAAAAAAAAAAAAAGACTGCAGGTTCCCCCTCCACACACACCCCCCAACTAGATAATCTCTCAAGTTCCTTCCAACCCTAAATCTGTGATCCAATGATCCTGACTCCAGGGCCAGTCACTGCATCAGACTGCCTCATGCTGTGTAAAAGATGAAGTCTTCATTTATTAGCCACCACCCCCAGACAAATCCTCATACTTTCCCTGAGTCTGCAAGAACATGTTTATGACTGTGTGATAGCTGGCAATTATAGAGTAAAAAAGTACTCTGAAGATAAATCATTCAGAACTCAGAATTCAGTTTCATTCAATAACAATTTAAGTGCTTACTATATACAGGCCCTTGTGCTAGGGACTGAGGATGTAAAGAAAAATAGTTTCTGCCCTCAGGGGCCTTACATTCAACTGAGAAATATCTTAATCTACTTTGCAGAACAAATAACCTGCATTTACTGCCTCCACAGTCTCCAATTCCTTGGAGAGTTTCCAACTCTCTCCTTCACACTGATGCTGCATTCATGTGATTTTTTTTTTTAAGTTTCCACATGAGAGTGCATGCATAAAGAGTTTGTCATAGGGAGATATTTGAGGAAGAGAAAGAAAAAAATCTAGTTAATAATAAGAGGAGGATTCCAACAACAACACTAAGAGCTAATATCTATATAATGCCTTAAGGTTTGCAAAGCACTTTACAAATGTCATTTTATTTAAACGGGGAATGAGCAATGCCCAGTCCACTTCTGGTCAAAGCTGCCATGTTTGGAATCCTGTTCAGACCTCAGTGACCAGGTCCAAGACAAAAAATAAGGGCAATGGTAGGACTGGGATCAGACAAATATGGAGCAGAGATGGGACAAGGAATCTGGTTTAATTCAATTCACTTCAACAAATTCAATTCACTTCAACAAATCTTTATTCGGCAAAAATTAAGTTATATTAGAGAAGTGCTTTTTGTTTGATGTTATTCGGTAGTGGCTGCTTCATGACCCCAGGAACCATACTGTCCATAGAGTTTTCTTGGCAAAGATACTGGAATGGTTTGCCATTTCCTTCTCCAGTGGATTAAGACAAACAGGAGTTAAGTGACTTGCCCAGGGTCACCCAGCTACTGTTTCAGGCAGGATTTGAATTCAGCTCAGAAAGACTCCAGGCACAGTGCTCTATCCACTGAGCCATCTAACTGTCTCTATATTGTTGAGGAATAAAGAACAATTTTGTAATTAAGGCATCCCAAAAGCAAGATCATAGGGTCACAGATTTTTAGAGTTGAAATGAACCTTAACAGTCACCTAGTCCAATTTATAGTGCAAAACAAGGACTTGCTATACAGTATAGGAAGAGATTAGTCTTCTAGCCTTTATATAAAGGTCACCAGTGAGTGAGCAATCCATTACTTCTCAAGGAAGTCCAATCTATTTTCAGAGAGCTCTGAAAATTATTAGGAAGTCTTAATTAATATTAAGTCTAAATTTCCTAAATTTGCTGCATCACCACTTCTACCCACCACTCCTGTTCTCTGCCTTCTAGGGATGAGCAAAACAAGTTAACCTCCTTTTCCACATAGCAGTTCTTCAGACATTTTAAGACAACTATCTTCCCTAGGCTACATATTCCATGTTCCCTTAACTGTTCCTCAAGGTAGCATGAGTTCCAAGCCCTTCATCTTGGTTAACTTCCTCTGAACACTCTGTAACTTATAAATGTTCTTCCTAACTATCATTGGATTACAGATATACAACTGGAAGGAACTCTCAAACCAACTCTCCCATTTCATAAATGAAGAACTGAGGCCCACAGAGATGAAGTGACAAGGTCACACAGGTAGAAACTGAAAAAGTTTTAATCTAATTCCACAACTGCGAATCCAGTCCTTATTCCACTGTATGATTTTGTGTCCTCATTAAACATGTTTGGTATTCAACAATGTGCTCAAACATTTTTCATTCAATGACAATCAAACAACATTTTCTAATTTGGAGAATGAGAACAAATCACCATTACTAAAATGACCAATACAGTTCCAGCTCTTGGAATGCTTTGTAGAACTGTAGTAGCCCTTTGGAATGGTCAGGGTTTGGTTCTCACCCAAAATCTGCACAATAAATCCACCAAAGGGTGAAAGTCATCATAAATTACAGGAATGTCAACTTTCACTCCAGAATCCTCCACTGTGGAGATATCACTAACTCTAATACATACAGAAGGGACTCTTTCAAGTTGCAAGGGAATTGTAATTAATGGTTACAGTTATCTCTATTAAGCAGCATAATTCTCTGTGGAGTTCTTAGGAGAACCCATCATAGGATGCTTCAGGGAATAAAAATAATTTTCCTGATATTACAGCTGTACAAGGGGTTTGGGGAGTCCAAAGTCATTACATTAACTAATGAAAAGTCACATCGATTCAGGTGACACTGGAGTTGCATATGGGATACAGAGTGTTATTTATTTGACTCTTTTGCACCCTTCCTCAAAATAGCTCAGAACTAGCTTTCCAGAAAATAAAGAAAAAGTTTTGCAGAGAGCCATAATCCCTGGTTTATGCTGTTTGACACTTGTTGTTTGAAGGCAGAAGGCCTTTGGGTATGTGCACTTTAGTCATTTGTCTGAATCCAACTGGCAATGGTGGAGCTCATCTATCCCTAGAGAATATCCATGTGCTAGTGGACCAGCAGGAAATTGACACATTCATCATAGGTTCAAGGTGTGATCAATATTTTACAACTGGGACATACGCCTGATATATAAATTAATCTAAGTCAGAAGGCTATATAGTAGTTGATAATACAAAGCACAAATTAATGGAAAATTTGCCAGTACAGGTGCATCCTGTTTTGAACAAACTGAGAATTTTTTTTTAATAACAGATTTATATTTTAAAAGATAAATGGGGCTGGGGGTAGGGAGTGATTATTCACATTGGAACATGTCTCTTTGTGAAAGGATTCACTACAGAGTTTCTTTAAATAGCAAGCCCTTCTAGTGCCTTTAAAAATAGCGCTCAATTTATTAAATGTACAGCTTTTCAAGAGCACATCCTTTTACATAAAGTAAGGTATTATTCCCTATGTTAGTATTCCCTATATTATTCAACAGAATCATATGGTCTCAGAGTCAAAGGAAATTCAGACATCTAATCCAATCCATACTTAACCAAGAACCCTATTTACATCATACCCAACAAATGGACATCCAATTTCATTGTTAGAGAGGTTTTTTTTTTCCTTAAATCAAGACCATTACTCCCAATCCTGCCCTTTGGGCTCAAATAAAACAAATGTAAACCTACTTCCACCTGCTTCTTAAATAATTGAAGACAGCTAGTTAATATAATCCTTCTCCCATGAAGTCTTCTTTTGGAGGGGCTAAATATTCCCAAATGCATTATCAATTTCTCACTAACCATAGTCTGTGATCTTCTAACATCCTGGTTATCTCCTCTACAATGTAAACCAGTTCATCAAAGCTCATCCTAAAATCTGATACACAAAAAGAAACACCATGAATGAAACACAATGTTCTGGATGTGGTCTGACCAGGATGGAGGACAGAGAGGTTACTTCCTTTCTTTTGGACTCTATGCCTCTTTTTTTTCAGGCCAAAACATCAATTTATTATTTCAGCATTCAGTGACATCTCAGTCATCTTAAAAACAAAGCTCTAACACTGATGGGTGGAAGGAAGGCTGTTCTACAGCATGATTAGGTGGGCTGCATCTGGCACCCCCCGGAGGTGCCGCATGCAGGAAGGATGGTCATTATTCATCCATCCAATAAATTAGGAAGCACAGAATTCAGGGGGCAAACTGCTAATTCCAGGCCTGGCATAAAGTCATCAATGGAACTGGCCCTGCTCCAAATGCTTCTCCATCTCAGTGAGCAACTTCACACCATCCACCACCATCTACACCAGCTCCACCTCTGAGAAGCCCAATCAGTCAGCACTAGAAATGTCAAAGACACCACCCACAACTGCTATGTCCACAGCCTCTGTCCCCCTCTTCTGCAGCCTCCACTTCTTCAGCACCTCATCAAACTTCTCATTCTTGCCCTGGTGAGGAAGTCCGGTGTGGACACCTGTGCATAGGCCTGTGCACATGTTGGAGGAGCATGTCAGGTTGTAGCCCAGGTGGGAGTTCTATATGAACTTAGAGTTCTTAGTCTTAAAAGGGGTTTCAACCTGGGTGAGGCTCATGCAGAAACATGTGAACAGTTTCGTGTTACCTCTCTTCTGCATGGAGATGACTTTCAAGTGATCTTCCTCATTGATCCACACCAGAAAGGCCTTGTTGCCATTCTGCCAAATGCCCCTGCCATTGAGCCAGTCTCAGGCCATGCCAGACACCAAGGAGAGAAAGGCTTGAAAAAGGGGAAGTGGTCATCAATCAGCTGCTACTGTTCCTGCTGGGTCAAGTTCTCCAAAGCCTAGTACTTCCCATTCAGGTCTTCTTCCTGGATGGCCAGAGCTTCCAGAGAGAGTTTCTCTATGCTTGCCTCAGGTTCCAACATGGCAGGCAGAATCTTTGGATGCTCTGGCCAGTTCAAACATGAGAATTCAGCATATAGTTAGGACCCAGGTCAACACCACCCTGCAGATTGTCAGGGTTAAGATCAGTCATGCTCATCTGAAGGCTTGTAGCCTCCATGTCTGTCCTCAGTGATAGGAACAAATAGTTCCTGGAACTTCTCATAGCTTCCTTCATCTCCAGCCACAGAGCCCACAGTCAAGATGAATGGGTGCCCTGGGTTGTCTACATTGGTCTGAATGACATCAGCCAGGATGAAACCACTTGGTGTAGCCTTATCCCAGAGTGTTTCATAGAGCTCTAACATCAGCCCCTTCACCCTGTTGTGCAAGGAGAGGTCAGAATAGTCTTCCTCTGTGGAGTAGTGAGACTTCAGCATGTTGTGGTTATTGCTCCTACATGACAGCAGGAGGAGAGAGGTTCGGAGGACGCTGCTGCTGCTCTCTATGCTTCTCTTAATATACCTTCAAATATTAAATTCTTTTGGCTACCAAGCCACACTGTTAACTCATATTGTGTTTGTAGAATACTACTGTCATTCCAAGACTACTCATTATAATCACTAGTGCCTGAAAATATTCCCATTCTTCCTTTAGCTAAATATGAACAATAAATTCCTCCATGGACATATGAACTCAGGAGAATTTATGAAAAATTATGAACCTCTTTCTTGAACAAACTTCCATCCAGTTACCATATTACTATAGTGGGATCAGTTGACATTAAACTCAACTCCTTAGTCATATCTAGGAATGTCAGAATTAGCCTAAGTCAATTCATTTTTTTTATCTTATTAAATAATTTATTTTTTCAAAGTTACAAGTAAAAACTATGTTAACAGTATTTTTTTTTCAAATTTTGAGCTCTGAATTCTCTCCATTCCTTTTCTCCCTAACTCCTTGAGAAGGCAAGCAATTTGACCCGTTATGCATGTGTAGTCATACAAAATGCATTTCCATATAAGTCATTCTGTGAATAAAACAGATAAAATTCCAAAAAAAAAAAAAAGAAGAAAAGAAAAGAAAATAAGGAAAAACTATCTTTCATCTGCATTCAGGCTCTACCAGTTCTTTCTCTGGAGATGGACAGAACCTATCAACCTAACTTCTACAGAATTATCTTAAATCATTGTATTGATGAGAATAGCTAAAATATTCATAGTAGATCATCATACAATGTTGTCGTTACTGTGTATGACTTCTCCTGGTCCTGCTCAGTTCATTTTGCATCAGTTCATGTAAGTCTTTCCAAGTTTTTCTGAGAGCATCCTGCTCATCTTTTCTTAAATCAGAATAGTATTCCGTCACAATCATATACAACAACTTGTTCAGCCATTCCCCAAATGAGGGATATCCCCTCAATTTCCACTTCTTTGCCACCACTACAAGAGCTGCTATAAATAGTTTCGTACATGTAGGTCCTTTTCCTTTTTTTATTTTTTATCTCTTTGGGATACAGACTTAGTAGTGGTATTGCTTGGTCAAAGGGTATACATGGTTGTATAGCCCTTTAGGCATGGTTCCAAATTGCTCTCCAGAATGGTTGAATCAGTATACAAATTCACCAATAGTACATTAGTGTTTTAATTTTCCCACATCCTCTCCAATATTTGTCATTTTCCTTTCCTGTCATTTTAGCCAATCTGGCAGGTGTAAGGTAGTAGCTCAGAGTTATTCTAATTTGCATTTCACTTATCAATAGAGATATAGAGCATTTTTTATGACTATAGATAGCTTCGATCACTTTGTCTGAAAACTGCCTCTTCACATCCTTTGACCATTTATCAATTGAGTAATGGCTCTTATTTCTATAAATTTAATTCAATTTTCTATATGTTTGAAAAATGAACTCTTTATCAGAGGAACTCACTGTAGAATTTTTTTCACAGTAATGATTACAAACTCTGTATTTCCCTCCATCCAATTTTCCCTATTCTCTCTCTCTCTTTTTACCCTGTATATTTTGCTCCTGACTTTTACCCTCTCCAAGACTCCCCCCTTCTACCAGCTCCATCCTACCTTCATTTAACCCCTTCCCTTTCTACTTTCCTATATAATAAAATAGATTTGTACGCCCAACTGAGTGTGTGTAATATTCCCTCTTTGAGCCAATTCCGATGAAAGTAAGGTGCTCCCTTTCCCACTTCCCCCATTTTCCCCTCCACTCTAAAACCTCTTTCAGGCATCTCTTATGCCAGATAATTTATCCTACTCTACTACTTCCTTTCCCCTTCTCCCAGTGCTTTCTTCTTCCTCATCCCTTAATTTTATTTTTTTTAAATAATCATACCATCAACTTTCAACTCACACCTCTGCCTTCTTGTCTATGTATACTCCTTCTAACTGCCCTAATAATGAGAAAGGTCTTAGGAGTTATAAATATCATTTTCCCACAGAGGAATATAAACAGTTTAATCTTGTCTTTGGTTATGATTTTTCTTTCCTATTTACCTTTTTATGCTTCTTTTGTACCTTGTATTTTAACGTAAAATTTTCTATTCAGGTCTGGTCTTTGCGTCAGGAATACTTGAAAGTCCTCCATTTCATTGAATGTCCATTTTTTCCCCTGAAGGAAAAATTCAGTTTTGCTGGATACATGATTCTTGGTGATAATCCTAACTCTTCTGCCCTCTAGAATATCATATTCCCAGCCCTCTGACCCTTTAATATAGAAGCTGCTAAATCTTGTGTTATTCTGACTATGGCATCACAATATTTGACTTGTTTCTTTTTGGATGCTTACAGTACTTTCTTCTTGATCTGGAAGTCTGGAATTTGGCTATAATATTCCTGGAAGTTTTCATTTTAGGATCTCTTTCAGGAGGTGATTGAAGGATTCTTTCAACTTCTATTTTACCCTCTGTTTCTAGAATATCATGGAAGTCTTCCTTGATAATTCGTTGAAAGATGATGTCTAGGCTCTTTCTTTGATAATATTGGACTACTTTGCTCCTGGAACTATTTTCCAGGTCAGTTTTTTTAATGAGATATTTCACATTTTCTTCTATTTTCTCATTCTTTTGATTTTGTTTGTGGTTGTGGTTTGTCCTTAGTTCTCGAAAAGGACCATGACATCAGAAAGATGATGTCATGACTTGCAAATTAATTGGATTTAAGCAAGGGAGTGCTGTGCAAAGTCACCAGCCTCTCTTTCTCCTCTGGAGCCATCTGGGTCCAGTGGCCAGATATAGGTCAGGACAACTGGAGATGGCCCACAATGAAGTGGGAGACCTCAGCCTTTTTAAGCTAAGGGCTTTCCAAGTTCTCACTTTCACTGAGGCAATGCCCATCCAGTTATTAGAGCTATGAGTCAACAGATGGCCCCCTTAATCCAAAAAAAGGGGGGGTGGAGGTAAGGGAAGATTCTCAGGGTTTCTGACCAAAAGAGAAACAATAACTATTACTTTCACTCTGAGCCATCAGGACCCAAATAATAACCATAAAGTGGTGCTTGGATAGGGATTGATTGTTGGCCAATCCAATTAGAAGATGAGTGAATTGGGTTTAAGGCATGGTCTTTAAGAAATGATTTGGAGAAGGACATGGTAAATCACTCTAGTATCTCTGACAAGAAAATCCCAAATGAGGCCACAGAGTTGGACATGACTAAACAACAACATTAGCACTATATACTGGCCACAAGGGTTGTTTTTCTTTTTTTTTTCCCACTGTCCTTGAGAACTAGGCTTTCTCTTCACTGGGTGGGCAAAGTGGCATGAAATGCTATTGCCCTAGGTTTCAGATTTCTGTGGAGTGTGCCAGAATTCAGTGCTCAACAGGGTCATCTAGATACTAAAGCAATAGCAGAGCATAAGAAGTAAAGATCCTAAGTGCTGGATCTGGTAGCTGTTAGAACTCCCATTGGGCTAGTGAGTCCAAAAGGCATAGTTATTTCTTTAACTGTTGCCTTCTGGGGGGAGGGAAAAAAGAACAGAGTAAAAAAGTTTGCAGCAGAGAATAAAAAAAACTCACAAGGAAGCACAAAGAAAAGATAGATGATTCTCAGCACAATGAGTATTATTTTTCATATAAGCTTTCTTGAAATGAAAATTTCATATTTTGAATCCTCTCTTATGTTCTGCTATGCACACATGCTTTTTTTTCTTTCTTACTTTGTATTTAAGTTCCAATGCTTAAGTTTATGATATGTCTTTGTTTCTCTTCTCTATTTTGTATTTGTGTTCTGGCCTTTGAGTCTAAATAAAATTATTTTTTAAAATTTTTTTTAAATAATTGAAGGTTGACAAAACAGGAGGGGTGTGTCTCAGCATTAAAGACAATTTAGCAGAGCCAAATAGCAGAAGAGTCCTTTGTGATTAGACCAGTCCCACTTCTCCAGGGACACAGGTTTTAGTCCATTGTGGCCACACAGACTCAGAGCCCATCTGGCTCTCTAGACTTGGTCAACTTGTATGGAAGATCATGGGAAAAGGTGGAGCCTGAGAAACTTCCCAGTTCCATCTGGACCACTGACAGGTGTTAGGGCCCTTCTGCATACAAACATCATGGGAACTAAACTTCAGAAAAAAGCAAAGATTTGCTCTCCCTCTTTTAAATGCTTTCCTAAGTTGTGTTTATTGGTCCATTAATTATCAGTCTATGTCTTTTAACAGTCTCAGTACTGCAGAGAGCTGTGGATGATTCCAATGTGACTTTTCAGGGTGATGAAAACAGCAAACTGCCCAGCTTTAGAAAGAAACAGGCCATGTAACAAGGTTATAATGTAAAGCACTAAGCAATTAGCTAGGAGATTTACCTCCCTGTCTTAAAAGCATTTTTATTACTTAATCAATCACGAGCAATTTCTAAACAAGGCTGGGGTTTTACAGGGAGTCATAAATCTGTCCTGCTTGCTTCTAACAGAAAGAGCAGGAAAAACAGACATGACGTTCCAGAAGGGGTATTTTATCAATTAAAGAAAATTCAAGCTGAAATCAACGCGGGGCTGGGGGCGGGGGGGGGGGGGGGGTAGAATGGCAGGGAAGGGGACAAAATAGGCCCACAAGGGTTCTGGACTTGATAAGGCAGCATCACAGAAAAGGAAGAGTTAAACTGGTGACATGACCTCCATTACTGGTCGAGACTCAATGCATGCTTCCTTCTCCACTCCCTTCTAATTCTAATCAACAGAATAAGAATAGAACATGTAAATTGGGCTAATTCTTGAAACAGATATTCTGAAAGATTTCATCTTTAATAGGATTTAAATTTGGAAGGAATCTAAGAGATCCCCTTGTCCAGAGGTTCTTAATCTTTTTAGAATTTTTGACCTTTTGAGCATTTTGGTGAAGCCTATAGACACTTTCTCAGAATAATATGATTACAAAGGAAATTAAAGGTTAGTGAAAATAAAAATGTAATTTTTCCCATGCATAATCATAAAATGCCTGAAATCTATCCACTGATTCCTTGGGAGTCTGTGACTATGAAATTAAGCATCACTAATCTAGCCCAAACTCCTCAATTTATAGATAAGGAAACTAAGGTCCAAAGAGGTAAAAGGACTTATACAAGTTCACATAGGAAAATGACAGAGCCAGGATTTGTGCCTCAGGCTTCTAGCTCCAAACCCAGTCCTCTTTCCCACACACCGTGTTGCTTCCTCCAATAGATGACATTTTATCAACCTAAGGATGTTTACCCAAATGGAATTTCCACTCACTCCCACCTACTTGCCAGTTCTCTCCATCAACCACTTGAAATGGGTATGCCCAAATTAGCCTTCTTCCCTCTAAGTCTAGATTCAATCTGGACCTCCCACCATTCCAAATATACCATCAGGGAAGCCTAGTAACTGCCTTAGCCTAAAACCCTTAGAGTATACAACTTACAATTTAACCATCATAGTGCTCATGTGATGACCATAACAACGTGTCTTTGTTCATGTTCATCCATCTCTTCTCAGTCTCTTCTATTCTTACCTAGCTTGAAAAAGAAAATTTTATTCCCAAATTCTGTACAAAGTTTTTTAAAACTATTCCCTTCTACTCTGACCTCTTGTCCCGCTTAGACTTACATGCTTAGTGCTAAACAATTCCATTGCCCTTTATTTGTTTCTCTTTGATGTGTCTTAGTTTTATCTTCCTTGGAAGCTGCTTGAGGTCTTGATGATGTATGTATTTGTTTTCCTATTTCCACAGTGTCTAGTTGTCTGCTAGAGATATAATAGATGTTTAATAAAGAAATATTTATCAATATTAAAGATTGAAGTGAGGAGAATAAAACATACAAACTTGAAAGAAAACAAGTCCAAATTTTCCTTAGTCTAAATCTCCTAGTTTTTTTATTGTTTTGTTTTGTTTTTAGTGGAGGCTTGGAACATATTTAATCAAAAGATTAAATCTAAATATTAATCAAAATAAACTTGCAAATTTATTCAGAGTAACAGTCATATAAGTTCCTAGATATAAAAGACTGTCAACCCCTACTTGCTATGCCCTTTGGAAGTTGTGTTCCCCTCTTCCTGGAAAGCCTGGAAAGGGGTCCATACTGTATATAATAAGTCCCTGTCCAGTCCTAAATTATAGATCCAGAGTGTCTAACAACCAAGGCTAGTAAACAATGAATGATTAAGAATACAAGATATACTTCCCTTCCTTCTATCATGCCACTATCTTCCCTCTCACACGTGATAATAATACCTTGTTTTACAACTCTCAAAGAAACCTATTATGTAATATTGTATGTCATTGATATCTATGTTTCATTCTACTACTGAATTCTAAGATCCATAAAGGCAGGGCATTTTTCTTAAGTAAACTCTATGTCTCTCCTAGCATCTGGGACAGTACTCTATAAATTGAAGATTCTTAATTCACAGGGAAATCCCAAAGGTCAATAAATTCAATGCAATTCAACTTAAAAAGTTGGTGTTATTTCTATTTCATTTGCTCATATGCTTTTAACATATGCTTAACATTCCCTATGTACTAGGCACTATGGTAGATGTAGAAAAGAAAAAGACCTCGTGTCTACCCTCAAAGAGTTTACAATCTAGTAACTAGTTGCTATCATGCAAGGCAAAACAAAGTAAAATACAAAGGAGAAAAACTAAGAAAGGGAGGGCTTATCAATGAGGCAGAATTTAAATGAGGTCGTTCTTTTTTTTTTTTTAGACTAGGTTTCCCTATGTCACCCAGGCTGAAAGAGAGGTAGTACTCACGTGCCCCACCACTGATCTACATGGGAACTCTGACCCACTCTGTTTTTCACCAGAGCTAACCTATCCCTCCCTAGGCAGCATAATATCCCACCCCTACTCCCAAAAGCCCAGAATATTGGTGCCAGAAAGTTGATTAGCCTTCACCAACAGCAGCTCAGAAATTCCAAGCCCAAACAATCCACCAGCCTCAGCTTCTCCAGTAGCAGAATTAAAAATATGCACCACCATCCCCAGACACATCACCCTTCTGAAGAAAAATTAAGCCTGCAATAAACAAGTGTCACAGTAAATTATGCATGACCAAAAAAAAAAAGCCCACAAGGAAGAGTACAATAATATGCCAACTAAGCTTATAATTTAACTGAAATGGATATTTACAAAAATGTAAAATATTCACGATAGAATAAGAAAGAGAAATTAATCCAATTTCAGAAAAGAAATTTCAACAAGCCATAAATGAATTTCCAAAGAAAATAGCCCCAGGCAAAGTAGGTTTACAAGTGAATCCTATCAAATATTCAAACAATAATTAATTCCAATATTACATAAATTATTTGCCAAAGTAGAAAAAGAAGATATTCTACCACCTCCTTTAATGAGCCAAATATAACTTTAATACCCAAACCAAAGAGAAATAAAGCAGAGAATGAAAACTATAGACCAATATATCTAAAAAACATTGATGCAAAAATATTGAATAAGATATTAGCACAGAGGTTATATTCAGTCAACAGTCCACTGACAAACATTTGTTAATATGTTAATATGTTAATATGCCAGACACTGTGCTAAGTGTTAGGGATACAAAAAAAAACTAAAACAGCCCTTGCCCTCAAGGAACTTATATTCTATTGGAGAAGATAACATGTAAATAGCTGGTTGTATCTACATACAAGGACATAGAGATTAGATAGAAGTAATTTGAAAGTAGGAAGGCATTAGTAGCTGGAGGGAACAGTAGAGGACTCATGCAGATAGTGAGAGTTGAGCTGAGTCTTGCTGGAGGCTAAGGAGATGTGGGGGAGAAGGCAGGGTAAAGGAGACAGCACATTCTACACATAGTGGGAAAGCCAGTGTAAAGGCAGAGAGATGGGAGATGGAGTGTGGTATTCCAGGAACTACAAGTACACCAATGTAGCTGTCTCTAAATGCATGAAGGGGAGGATGATATGAGAAGAATGGAAAGGTAAGAAGGGTCCAGGTGATAAAGAGCTTTAAATGCCAAATGGGGAACTTATACAAGATCACAGAAGTAATTGAAAGTCCCTGGAGCTAATGAGCAGGAGAGGTGCATAGGCAGTGGACCTATGCCATTGAAAAATCCTTTGGCAATTATATAAACTATTTGTAAAAATGGGCCAAAAAGGAATCCTACCAAATGCCTTTTATGATATAAATATGGTGTTGATACCGAACAGCCAGAGCAAAAACAAAGAAAGAAAACTATAGACCAATTTCCCTAACTAATATTGATGCAAAAGTTTTAAATAAAATACTAGCAATAAGATTATAGCAGTATATCATAAAGATCAGAGAGTATGATCAGGTAGGATTTCTACCAGGAATGCAAGACTGGTTCAATAGTAAGAAAACTATCAGCATAATTAACCATAGCAATAACAAAAAAAAAATCATATGGTTATCTCAATAGATGCAGAAAAAGCTTCTAATAAAACATAACACTTATTCCTATTAAAAACACTAGAAAGCATAGGAATAAACAGAACTTTTCTTAAAATAATAAGTAGCATCTATATAAAACAATCAGCAAGCCTTATCTGTAATGATGATAAGCTAGAAGCCTTTTCAAGAAGATCAAGAGTGAAGCAATGATGTCCACTATCACCGCTATAATCCAATATTACACTAAAAATGCTAGCTATACCAATAACAGAAGAAAAAGAAATGGAAAGAATAAGAATAGGCCACAAGGAAACAAAACTATCACTCTTTGCAGATGATATGCTGGTATACTTAGAGAATTCTAAAAAGTCAACTAAAAAACTAGGTGAAATATTTAACAACTTCAGCAAAGTTGTAGGATATAAAATAAAATCACATAAATCATCAGCATTTTTATATATTACCAACAAAGTCCAGGAGGAAAAAATAGAAAGAGAAATTCCATTTAAATAATTGCAGATAATATAAAATACTTGGGAGTCAACCTGCCACAATAAACCCAGGAACTATATGAACACGATTATAAAACAATTTTCATGCAAATAAAGTCAGATCTAAACAGTTAGAGACATATTACTGGTTCATGGATAGGCTGAGCCAATATAATAAAAATGACAATTGTACCTAAAGTAATTTGCTTATTCAGTGCCATACCAAAAAAAAAAAAATCCAAAAGAAATATTATATAGAGCTAGAAAAAAATAATAACAAAATTCACCTGGAAAAAAAAAGGTCAAGAATGTCAAGGGAATCAATGGGAAAAAATGTAAAGGAAGTTGACTTAGCTGTACCAGAACTTAAACTCTATTATGAAGTAATCATCTTCAAAACAATCTGGTACTAGCTAAGAAATCTAGTGGTAGAATAGATTAGGTACACAACATACAATAGCAAAAGACCATTGAAATCTAGAGTTTGATAAACCCAAAGACCCAAGATTTTGGGACAAGAAATCACTCTTTGGAAAAAAGTTGCTGGGAAAACAGGGAAGTAGTCTGGCACCAACATCTCACTCCACATACCAAGATAAAATCAAAACGGGTACATCATTTAGACGTGAAGGATGATATCATAAGCAAATTTGGGAATCGTGGCATATTTTATTTGTCAGATTTATATATAAGGGAAGAATGTATGACTAAATGAGGGAGAGAGAACATTATAGGATGTAAAATGGGTAATTCTGATTAAATCTAATTAAAAAGGTTTTGCATAAACAAAACCAATACAGCCAAGATAAGAAGGAAAGTAGGATCCTGGGGGGGTGGCAAGGGGAGAATTTTACATGTTTCTTAGATAAAGGCCTCATTTCTCAAAGATAGAGAACTGAGCCAAATTTATAAGAATATGACAATTATGACATATAAGAACATGACAATAAATAATTGGAATATATGATAAATAATTAAATAATTTGACAATTACTAAATTGTCCAAAGATATGAACAAGCAATTTTCAGAAGAAATCAAAGCTACATATACTCATATGAAAAAATGTTGTAAATCACTATTGATTAGAGAAATATAAAATAAAACAACTCTGAGATGCTACCTCACACCTATAAGATTAGCTAATATGACAGAAAAGGAAAATGATAAATGCTGAAGGGTATGTGGAAAAATAGGGACACTGATCCACTTTTGGTGAAATTGTGAACTGGTCTAACCATTCTGGAGAACAGTTTGGAACTATGTCAAAAGGGCTCTTTCTGTGGTGGCAAAAAATTGGAAATTCTGGGGAATGCTCATCAGTTGGGAAACAGCTGAATAAGTTGTGGTATGTGATTGAGATGGAATACTATTGTGCTATAAGAAATGACAAGCAAGATAGTTTCAGAAAAATCTGGGAAGACTTACATGAACTGATGAAAAGTGAAGTGGACAGAACCAGGAGAAAATTGCATATACTAACAATAATATTGTGCAATGATCAACTGTGAATAACTTGGCTATTCTCAGCAATTACAATGATCTAAGACAATTCCAAAAGACTCATGATGGAAACTGTTATTCACTTCCAGAAAAAGAACTGATGGAGTCTGAGTACAGACCAAAGTATCCTTTTTTAAACTTTATTTTTTTGGTGTTTTTTTGGGAGTATCTGTGTTTTCTTTCACAAAATAACCAATATGAAAATATGTTTTGAATTACTATATATGTATAACATATCAAATTGCTCACCTTCTCAATGAGGTGGGAGAGGAGTGAGAGTGGAAAAGAATTTAGAGTTCAAAAAAATTTTTAAATAAATTTTAAAAATTGTTTTTACATGTAATTTAAAAAAATAAAAGATAATTTTTAATCTAAAAAAAGAAATTGTAGCTGTTACAATAACACAAGCAAAAGAAATTAAGGCAATAATTAGGCAAGTAAGAAATAAAATAATTTCTTTTTTTCCAAGCTATATGATGGTTTGGAGAACCCTAGAGATTCAGTTAAAATAATAATTAAAATAATTTATTTTAATAAAATATGGCAACAAATGAACCCACAAAAATCATCAACCTTTCCCCATACTGCCAAAAAGTCAATCAGAAAGTGGTAGAGAAGGAAATTTCATTCAAAATAACTAAAGAATAGATAAAATATCTGGAAATTCACCCACCAAGACACACAAGAATTATATGGTTAAAACTACAAAACACCAAGAAAAATAAAGGAAGAAAAATAATTGGATATATATATATATATTAATTATTCCTGATTAAGTCATGAAAATATAATAAAATTACCATGCTGAATAAATTAATTTTTCAATTTAGTACCATACTAATCAAAGCAGCCAACACAATAACAAGATTCATCTGGACGGAGTTTGTGAATCTTAAAGAAAAAATGAAAAAAAAAATAAAGAGGAATGAGGGTGGAAAACCATACTACACATAGTTTTGATGACTGGGTAGAATACTATTAGACAAAAACCACTGAAAAAATTATAAAGCAGACTGACAAAATAGATTTAAGCAAACATTTCACACTATAAACAACAATTAGCTACAAAATGACATACAATTGTTTCCCTGGTTTCCTTCAAATCTTAGATAAAAATTCTTCATTCATTAAGAAGCTTTTCCAGATCTTCCTTTAATGCTTTAGCTTTCTTTTTGTTGATTATCTTTAATTTATCCTGTATATCAGGTGTCCCAAAAGTCTTACTGAAGTTTTATGCTATTAAGGCTTAATAAAATTTGTACATAGTTGTTTGCATGCCCCCCCCCCCCATTGGACTGGGAGGTTCTTGAGAGAAGAGACTGTCTTTTCCCTTTCCTTATATCCACAGAACATAGAATGGTCCCTGGCACATAGTGGGTACTTAAATCCTTACTGACTGAATGAATGATAATGACAGTGATATTTAAAAAGTCGATGAAACATTTAAAAATACAAAGAAGAAAGAGGAAGGGCATTCAGAAAGGGACATTCCATTACCATCATGTTCATTTTAATCTATACTTTAAAAATATAATGGCTCACAGTTTCAAGTACATCCTTTTTCTATTCTCTGTATTAAAACATTCTTGTTTGTTGGTACTTATTAAGTTCATAATAAAAAAGAAAATTTTAAATTAAAAAGACAAGCCTGATATCATTAAAATTTTTTATAAACATTATGAAGTACTAAAATTGAATGGCCTTGTTGTAAAGTATGACTGTCTCAGAGGGGGAAAGGAGAGGGATATATAGAGAAATGTAAGCAATGTCAAAACAAAAGATATTAATAAAATTGGTTTATGTGAAAGGAAAAGTACCTAAATAAACTCAGTCAGAATTTAGGGAATCAATATGAAAGTCTCTATTTAACAAAGGTGCACTTGTCAGTCAGTCACCAAGCATATATTTTAAGCACTTACTGTGTGCGAGGCACTGTCCTACATGGGGCCAGGGCACAGTCCTCATTAGATGCATACAAGATCTATACAGATAAATGGGCTACAATCTCAATGGGAAGGCACTAGCAATAAGAGATGGAGGGGAAGAAAAACCTCTTGCTAAAAGTAGGATTTGAGCTGCCTCTTGAGAGCCTAGGAGGTCGGGAGGTAGAGGACAAGTGTAGACTTTAGCATATCTAACCTTGAGGGTGTTGAGTTTCATAGGCCTGAGTGGTATCATTGGATATGAGAGGTTACTGTAAGGGTCTTGCTATAGGACCAAGGGTACTCATGCACATCCTGGGCAACTGCATCTTTATTTCGTGCCATTTCTGCAGGGCAAAATTCTTTTGTCTCTTCTTATAATTATTTAATTCGATTCAACAAGCATCTATTAAGCCCCTATGATGTACAAGGTAATGTGCTATGTACTAGCAATACAAAGTTAATACAGGTAAATTCCTCCTCCTGCTGCCCTGAACAGGGCAATTTCCTTCCACTTATAAGTCAGTTAGACTCATTTAAATTAACCTATCCTTCAACATTAAAGGCAGATTATTAACTATGTCTAACAATGATAAAATAACACAGAAACAGTCAAACAAGAATCAGCCACATCAGTTATATTAAATTTTCAGCTGAGTTGCCACAGGATGGCCACAGTTTCCAAGTATCTAAATAGTATGGTATCTGCTGACATGTAAACAGAACCAAGAATGCCACAGAAAATAATCATTTAATCTGTACATCGTTCTTTATATAGACTTTCTTTCAAAGAGATATAGTCAACTCATAAAGGAAGGGAGCTTTGGGGAATATTGGGCAGTAGAGGGAAGCCATCATCAAATGAAAAATTGGCTGCAATTTACCTATTAACTGAATGTTTTGCATAAGACTCTCATTGAGATTTACTACAAATGCAATATGATATCTACTCTTAGAACTTCCCCAAGACAACTGAATCTCTGTCAGTGAGAAAGACTGTGAAGAACAAGCAAAATGTCTCAGGACTAGGCAAGGCCAAATGATGTCCCCATTTTTAATAAAGGGAAGAGGATGAAATCTGGAAAACATAAATCAATAAAGCTTGACATCAGTTCCTGGCATAGTTCTGGAGTCTATTCCAAAGGAATAGTTCTTGAGCATTTAGAGAGGGGATATAATGATCACCAGAAGTCAGCTCTGCTTCATCAAGAGAATGCCACACACACCAAACTTCTAATATTTTTATGGAATCACTAGCCTAATAGATTTGGGAACTGCTATAGACATGATTTATCTAGATTTCTGAAAAACATTGACAATTTTTCACGTTATCCTTCCTTGCCCACAAAAATAGCCTCATACTATCTTCTCCACAAGACAGAGAGATGCATGTTAGATGTTAGATGGTGCATCGTGGACCCCTTTTGCAGACTGGTAAAGCCTATAAAACCCCCTCAGAATAATGTTTTTACATGCATATAGTAAGATATATAACATCAAAAAGGAAACCAATTATACTGAGTTATCTATCTATATCTATATCTATATATACATGTATATATTTTTAAACAAGTTCATAAACCCCAAGTTGAACCACTGCACCAGAAATAGCTGTATTTAATGGGGACTATCTATATATAACCTATAGGAGAATTCATTGTTCAATAATGAATATACCTATCTAATTTAAGTGGAAATAGCTAGCACCTAGATGGGGAAGCTGTGGTCTCAAGGCCACATGTGACCCTCTAGGTCCTTGAGTGCGGCCTTTTGACTGAGTCCCTGTTTTACAGAATAAATTCTTTTATTAAGGGAATTTGTTCTATGAAGTCTGGATTCAGTCAAAAGGCCACACTTGAGGACCTACAGGTCTATATGTGACCTCAAGGCCACAGGTTCCTCTCCCTGATCTAGCATATAAATCATATGGGATTATCAACATACAAACCTATGTATAATAATGTCCATGTAATAAAAAATAGAATCGTTAACAATTAATCCTAAACATATAAATCACATCATTCTGATAACAATGCTAAAACCAGCAGGGGCTGCTGTAATGGAAATGCAAATTTAAAGATCTTCCCTGCCCCTAGCTTAAGTGCACCTGGAGGCTTGTTTTTCAGGGAAGCCCACACCTTGATACTTTGTGATTGGGCAGTGGGTCCAGAGGGTTGTTACATTCTCTGAGCCAGAGAAGGCTATATAAACCCTGAGGAGGGGCTTTGCTTTGGGGCTCACTTTGAGAAGTGTTGTGTGATTTGACCAGATGAGACTCTGGGAAGCCGTTGTTGAGAGCCCCCCGGCTTTGAAAACCCAGATGTTGATGCTTCCCTCTCTGGTAACTGTGATTTGGTATTGATATAATGGTTGGACAGTTTGGAAGCCTGTCTGTTTGATTGTAAGTTCTGTAACTCTGAAGTTCGGGGTGTTGACCTTTTTCCCCTGAACTAGGTAATGTGTGTTTGTTTGATTAAAGTAAGCTTGTTAACCCAATTTGAGTTGCTTTCCTTTTGAAAAGCAGATCTAAGAACCTGTGTTGGCAGTCACCCTGGGGATATTGGGGTGCTTGCTGCTACAAAATGGCGACGAGGATGGGATCTGCTGAGTAAAAGGAAAGTATGGGGGCTGGGATAATTGTTTATTTCCCAGTTGTGGTAGCTGTAATTCTGTGGAGCCATGGAGCAGGAGAGAAAGACCTGCATGCTGACTTCACTGAGCTGAGAGCAGGAATGGTGAGCTGCCTGCATGGAGACCTGTGGAGAAGCCTGGAGCTGCTGCCTTCTGCTGGAGGAGAAGGAACCCAGGAGTTTGGAGTTCAGCTACAGGACAAGATAAGGACTGTGTGGCAAAGCAGGGGCACTGAATGTGTTTTCTTGCTGCATCCCACAGTTTGGGACCCAGGGGGAGGATGGACTTGTGACTGATGGGTGGGGTGAAGTGCCATGGACCCCAAGGACCCCACCTTTGGTTTTGTTGCCCAGCTCCCTCTCTGGATTTGGAAGCAGGGGCTGGAGCAGTGTTATGGGAAGGAGACCCCCCCCCCCTCTTCCCAAGAGAACTTTATGTGATAATGCTTTGTATTTTGTGAATTGATGTGAAAATGCAATGTACTTTGTTTAAGACCCAGTGGCCACTTTGGTAACTTTAGATGTACCTTGAAAATATGACTTAAGAAGTGGTTAGTGGCTAATTGAAATGTAAATTGTCTATGCTATGGGCATACTTAGTAAGACTTTACTGAATAAGTGACTAATTGTACTTTGAGATATTGTTACAGATAAGAGACTAATTGAGCTAATCAAGACTTTGCCCCATGAGTGGAAGACTTGTACTTTGAAAACTGATGTAACTGATTGAGTTAACTTAAGAGTGACTATTTTTTGATTTTACTGATAAGTGGACTGAGTTAACATTTGCCCCATGAGCGGAAGACTTGGACTATTGTATTTTGAGATTATATTGTGATTTTCTTATGTACCTGGAAAATGTGACCTAAGAGATGTTTTAGTGCTAATTCAAATGTAAATTGTGTATGCTATGGGCAAGAAAGATCTTGGGGCCGAATGTAATGGAAATGCAAATTTAAAGATCTTCCCTGCCCCTAGCTTAAGTGCATGGGCCTGTGGTGGGAGGCTTGTTTTTCAGGGAAGCCCACACCTTGATACTTTGTGATTGGGCAGTGGGTCCAGAGGGTTGTTACATTCTCTGAGCCAGGAGAAGGCTATATAAACCCTGAGGAGGGGCTTTGCTTTGGGGCTCACTTTGAGAAGTGTTGTGTGATTTGACCAGATGAGACTCTGGGAAGCCGTTGTTGAGAGCCCCCCGGCTTTGAAAACCCAGATGTTGATGCTTCCCTCTCTGGTAACTGTGATTTGGTATTGATATAATGGTTGGACAGTTTGGAAGCCTGTCTGTTTGATCTGTAAGTTCTGTAACTCTGAAGTTCGGGGTGCTGACCTTTTTCCCCTGAACTAGGTAATGTGTGTTTGTTTGATTAAAGTAAGCTTGTTAACCCAATTTGAGTTGCTTTCCTTTTGAAAAGCAGATCTAAGAACCTGTGCTGGCAGCTACCCTGGGGATATTGGGGTGCTTGCTGCTACAGCTGCCTAGACAAAAGAACATGTACTTCTAAACTCCTGGCAGGAGGAGAGACTAGAAAGAGAGGAAGAAACCTAGAGGGAGAAAGGAAAGAGAGAAAACGAGCAGAACTCACACAGTCATGTCTTTTCTACTTAGCTCAGCTCCAAGAGAGCAAGGAAGGCCAGGAAAAAAAATGACAGACTAGAGCACTACTGAGACTCTGCTGAAAGGAAAAGCAAGGAAAGAAGCAGAGATATCAGGCTCCTGCTCCCACTACAGCCAAAAACGTAAGACAGAGAATTAGAACAAAGCTTGTCTTCAGATCGAGCACAGTCCAGTGGATGTGGACAGTTAGATGGTGCAGTGGAAAGAACATTGGGCCTGAAGTCAGGAAGACCTGAATTCAAATGTGACCTCAGACACTTACTGGTTGTGTGACCCTGGACAAGTCACTTCACCTCCTTTTCCCTTAGTTTTCTCATCTGTAAAATGGGGATAATAATATCACCAGTCTACCAGGGCTGTCATGAGGATCAGATGAGATAATAATTGGGAAGGGCTTAGCACAGTGCCCAGCACTTAATAAGCACCATATAAATGTTAGTTGTGTGTGTGTATATACATATATATATATACACATACACATATATATACACACATATACATTATAGATAATGTACGTATAGCTGTATGTATGTGTACATGTGTATATGTGTGGGTGTATATCTGCCTACTATTGCTAGTCAACTGAGGTCTCATGGTCAATCATGTATCCCTTCTCAGGTCTACCTCCTTGGAGGTAATGCATGATGATACACATTGGAAGTTCTGAAAGAAAGAAACCCGTTTAGATGGGTATCTGACCTCCATTAAGTGAACAAAGGTTTATTCCCCACCCACACTCTTCAGGATTCACAGCATGGAATTGTGGGTCCTGCTCCATGTCTATAATAGAACCACCACTTCAGTTCTGTGGGGGACCTTTCCTACTGGAAGAAGCTAGCTAGGGGAAAAACTGATTCTTCTACTTCCCTCATCCCCATTCAAACAGCCAGAAGGCATCAACCTTTAACTGATTTTGCAAGAGTCAAGAGAGCTTGGACAACAGATTACACAAGAAGCAGGAGAGTTTGGTGTCCTGTAACACTTCAGTTCAGAAACTCTACATTACAAGTATAAGCCCCAGCTAAATAAGATTTTGTGTGAAAAAGAGCTGACAGAATTTATGAACTAAAAACTCAAAATGAGTCCAAAAATGTGACATAGCAGGCAAGAAGACCTAGGCTGAATTAAGACAGGAGTGATATCTAAAAAGAAGTGCATGACAGTCCTGTTGCATTTCAGCTCACATCTCAAGAAGTGTGTTGTCATGAGCTTTGCATTGACTAAACGCCTTTGTTATCAAAGTCCTTTATTAGGAAAATAAATCCAAAGTACAGCACTCAGGATAGTGATGGCATGAGGGACTATGCTACAAAATGATTCATTGAAATGGGAATGTTCGGCCTAGGAAGAGTAGATTTGATAGGAAAGCATTGGGAGCAAGAGAACTGTCTCCAAGTACTTGGAGGGCTGTCATGAGGAAAAAGGATCCTTATTTGGCTTGACCCCAAAGGACAATGTGGGGAAGTTACAGAGAGTCCAATTGAGGCTCAGTGTATGGAAAGACTTTGTAACAATTAGAGCTGTCCAGAAATGGAATGGAACACCTTGAGAAGCCAAGGGTTTGCCAAAGGTCGTCAAATGAATGCTGGGTGACATTTGTCAGGGGTCTTAGAGAGGTCCTGGGTGTTAAGACATGAGTTGTTATCAGATAGCCTCACAGCTCCCTTCCAATTTGAATATTATGTCAATATTGTTAGCCTTATTTTCCTGATAAAAAGTAATAATCAGAAATAGGGGTTCCTGTTACAGTTGCTGCCTTAGAAGAAAGGAAACACTTCACAGAGTACTTCAGGTACACACAAGAAACTAAGCACAAGAAGAAACTCTTTCTTTGCCTATATTTTCTACAATTCTAGCATTCTCTATAATACCATGAAAGAATAATTAAGAGAACTGCCAATTTCTCTCTTCTAAAGAAAAACAGATGTGCCTGGCTAAGTCAACTAAATCTCTCAAAAAAAAAAAAAAGATGAATCACACACAAGGCACTAGGACCTAGAGTTTCTCAATACAACTTTGGACTTTTTAATCACAAATTCTAGGACTGCTCCCTAAATTTACTCATGTACAGAAAAAACATTCTCTGCCTCAGAACTGCATTTGGCCACTCTCAAAATCACCAGAAGTCTTCTTTTTAAATCTATATTAAGTAGCTTACATATAATTACCAACCTTTTCACAAAGAAAATTTCCAAGTGCCCTCACCGAGGAGCAAACATTCCTTAACACTTGTTTACTGCTCCCTCATTCATTCTGCCCATAATGGGCCAAGGAGTCCATTTACCTGCATGTTGCTGACAATGACACACAGAGAAAATAAAAACCGGGGCAAGGGTCTACAATTAAATCCAGGTCTCCCACTAGACTATACTATCAGTTTTTCTTTGTGGAAAAAAAACACTACTGAGGTAAATGAATAACTTATTAAAAATCTCCTGCCCCCACATCCCATATCCCATCACTTCACCAAGTCTCTGTTCCAAGATTTTTTTTAGATAAATCCACCAGGGAGAAAATGAAGGTTTGGGAGCAAGTAAGAGGCTGAACAAGAAGCCTATAGAATTCCTGAACTGAGACATTTCATGATGAGGCAGGCTGTGCTGTCTTCTTTCAGGTAACTTTAAAAAGTCATATTTCCTCTTTAATGAGGCTCGGCCTTCAAGTCTATGATGTGAATGAACTAGGCACTGTACAGTGACAATGCACCAGTTTCTCCCATTCCAATACCTAATAGGAACAAATGTGTAATTGCATAGTTCACTGATTTAACAGCTCTTAGTGCATTTGATGAATAGCCCCTTTATATTTTCAATTCATGGACTTTTACAGCACATAATGAAAATCAGAAATGTGCTGTTTCATGGTGTAAAACTTGCCAGATGAGGACAAGCTACTTTCTAGGTGGGGTAGGAAACCATAGTGGTGAGACCTCAGAAAATCTTGCCATAATGGATTAGGCCTTTTGAACCCACCATAGATCGCTCAGATTCCATCTTTTTCTTGTCAGCCAATATGGGGCTCCAGGAAGAAGGTACAGCTGCCAAAAGCAGTATGGTCTTGCAAGCTAATCCATCAAGAGAGCAGTCACTTATAAAATGAGTTGAGAGGGTTGGTGCTTCTAACACCCCCAGGTATGCTTTCTCCTGGTAGGTTAGGCTACCAAAGCCTTGGCAGAATCATAGAATTGAACTGAAAGGATCCTTACAGCTCATCCAATCTATTCCCTCATTTTATGTAGAGGAAAATTGAGAAACAGGCAGGGAAAGTGTTCACCTAGAGACAATAAGTGCCAGTGCTGGGACTTGAAAGGTCCAGTTTTATATAGGTTCAGATTTTTGTTTGTGAACTCCTGGCATTCAACTGACACAATGCCATCGTTAGTTATATAAATAGTGCCTTTGCTATCATTGTTCAGTCATTGTTCAGGGGTGTTGCAGTTGCTGCCAACTCTTCAGGACCCCATTTAGAATTTTCTTGGCAAAGATAGTGGAGTGGTTTGCCATTTCCTTCTCCAGCTCATTTTACAGATGAGGAAACTGAGGCAAACAGGGTTAAATGACTTGCCTCCAGTCACACAGCTAGAAAATATCTGAAGTTGGATTTGAATTCAGGAAACTCCTGACTCCAGGTCTGGCACTCTACCATACCACCTAACACCCTAGGACAGCAGTGGGGAATCTGTAGACTTCAGGCCACATGTGGCCTTCAAGGTCAAGTGCAGCCCTTTGACTGAATCCAAACTTCACACAGAAAATTTGGTTTCAGTCAAAGGGCTGATCTTGAGGATCATGAGGACCATATGTGGCCTCAAGACTATAGGTCCTCCCCACCCTAGGCAGTAGTGAGTCCAAGGAAACTGACATGGGTGAATTTAGGCCTACCAATATTTTATTACACTCTCTCTCATGAAGGACAAATTATAGCAGTGGAAAGAAAAAGTGAAGTACCTTACACTCTGACTAAGCATTCCAGTGTTTGTAGTTTGGGCTCATCTTACCAACCAAGAAGACACATGCAAAGAAATCATGGACAGACTACAGGAGGAGTCCTCGAATAGTTGTACCTAGGAAGGTAAATAAATACATTTGGACAATTAGAACAGGTAAATGATGATCAAATATTGATTTGTCTAATAATGGAGAGAAGAGACAAATGTCCCTAGAGAATCCCACTATCTCTGAGAATCAGAGAGGGAGAGAGCAAGGAAGGGAAGACAAAAGCAGGTCCTGGGTGTGGTGTGGTTTGGTTTTATTTCTGTTAGAGAGGGGAAAAAAGAAGAGGCATAAATACAATTAGGAAAGAAAGAGGGAGAAGGGAACATAATATTTATTATCATTGAGTTGTACTAGAAAAATAGGACACAGACAGGTGGGTTAAGGGGTTCTAGGCATGTCATGAATCTCACCTTCTGATCTAAACCAAAGGAGTGTTAGACACGTACATGCACACACAGAGACACACACAGGGTTTGATGTAGAAATTCATTAAATTGAAGAGGGAAATAGGGACAGGAAGGGGGAGTTAGGAGAGGGAGGGTAGAGGTGGGGAGTAAAGATTCAGGAGTGAAACAAATTTCAGTGACTATAGGGTGGCTCATAAAGTTTGGATTGAAAAAAAAGACAGAATCTAAGAACCAATGGTCTAAGACTAGTTTGGATGAAAAGAGAAGAGGTGGGGGTGGCTAGTTGGTGCAGTGAATAGAGCACCAGCCCTGGAGTCAGAAGGACTGAGTTCAAATCCTGCCTCAGACACTTAAGCCTTACTAGCTGAGTTACCTTGGGCAAGTCACCTAATTCCAATTGTCCTGCCCTCCCCCTCCAAAAAAAAATGGAGAGGTGGAAGAGTGATAACAATGTTCAGTCTTTTTCAGTTATGTCTGGCTCTCTGTGACCCCATTGGGGGTTTTCTTGGCAGAGATACTGGAGTGGTTTGCCATTTTCTTTTCCAGCTTATTTTATGGATGAGGAAATTAGGGTGAATAGGGTTAAGGGACCTGTCCAAGGTCACATAACTAGTAAGTTTCTGATGACAGATTTGAATTTGGGGAGATGAGTTTTCCTGACTCCAGACCTGGCAGACCTATGCCACATAGCCACCTCTAGGCCAAAGAGTAGGATCAAGCCATTTAGGGACAGTTAGGTGGCACAATGGCTAGAAAATTGGGCCAGTAAAATAAAGATAATAATAGCACTTACTTTCCAGGGTTGTTGTGAGGATCAAATGAGATAATATTTGTAAAGCACTTAAGCTCAGTGCCTAGCACACAGTAGGTACTATATAAATGCTACCTATTATTATAATGATTTATTAAAAATTACCAGTGTCGATCTTTTTCCCTTTCTTTATCTACCCTCTTTTTCTTTGTGAAGAAGGGGGCAGAAAGCAAAGAGAAATGTGATGAAAAGAAAAATACAACAATCTTAGAAATAAAACAGACAATATCTCAAGGTGCCACACATGGCTTCTGTGAGATAACGGGATCACAGATTAAGAGCAAGAATGAACCTTAGAGGCCAACACCCTCTCCTCTTTAAATACAAGGAAAACAGAACCAAGGAGGTTAAATTACTTGGCCAAAGGTCATCCTAGAAGTAAAACAGCAGCCATAACTTTTCCCTGCCAAAGGGAAAGCAATGCCAAAGAAGAGGGACATCTGATTACCACATATAGGTTTCTCCCAATTCCCACTGAGCAGGCCTCAGTTTGAGCATCTCAGACAAGCAAAAAGAAAGACTCAAATCAGGCATTACCCCAAGCACACTAGGCTAAAACTGCTTCCCTGTGACACTGATTATTATGACTGTTATTATTTTACATAGCAAACTTAACATTTCAAAGGGAATAAAGGGATTCAAGGGGGTGCCACAGAAATGATCATGTTAGAGAAACAATTTGAATTAATATAGCGTGTCAAGTTTTACAAGTTAAAAGATACTCAATACTTTCCAAAAGGATAGGCCGAAGCCTCCATTAAGTACTTCAATTTTGCCTTTGCCCTTCTTCTCCTTATAAATTGTGCTGATGCTCCTTCAAACAGTGATCAAGGGCTTAGTTTGTCATTTTTTATCTTGTAACCCCAAGGCCCAGCACATGGGCGCTGACCAGTGCTCACTTAGCACAGCACTTGCCACACAGGATGAACTTAATAAATGCTTATTAATGAACTGGAGTTGAGTTCAATTTCTGCAGTAATTTTCCAATCATATTGTGTTCTATAACTGGACCTTCTCAATCCCCCACAATGGGAGGGAAGAGAGGGGATGGGGAAGGAAAAGAAGGAAAGGAAAAGGAGAAATGGAAGAGATTTTCCTTGCTCCCCTTGCCCCCACCCCCCAGTCCTTGCTCTAGTCCTCTTCAGGGTATGAATGTGTATGTGCATACACACACATATACATATATACGCATACACATCTATGTATATATACACGTGCACATACATGCATGTGTATGCATGTAAATATTTCTAAATCTGTATGTATGCATATGTGTGTATATCTATGTGTATATAGACATATATGTGTATATGCATGTTTGTATACATTTTTCCCCCTTATACTCCTATGTCGATCTTGTACTTCTCCTCCGTGGTGATCTTTAAATCACAGGTCCCCAACCCCTACTCGGCATATCCTGCAGAAAAGAGAATGCTAAAATAATTTGTGCTAATGTAATAATTACTATTTTTTTTGTCACTTCCAGAGGGTAATACATTTGCATTTAATAATAGTCTTCTCCAGGCATTACCTTAACCCAAAGGCACAAATTTAAATGGTAAGAATTTCAGGACTCACAGGACCAATAGGGTCACTCTTCCAATCACTCCATGTGTAGAATGTAAATGTTTAGGGAATTAAAATAAGAAAATTGAGGGACAAAGCAGAGAAAGGTGTCAGGGGCCTCCTTTTATGGGCAGGAGTTCCTTCCACAACTAATCTGACTTTCAGGAGATGTCTCTTCCTGTTTCTCTTATAAGGGAAGATAAAATAATGATAGATTGTATTTATGCAGAATTTTATAGTTTACAAAATGGTTTCCTTATCAACCCTGTGAGGTAAGTAGCCCTTTTTACCTCCAAATTATAGGTGAGAAAACTTGTTCACATGGTATTTAAGTGACACGCTAAACTAAAGATTGCAAAAACTGGTACTCAAACTCAGCTATTTCATTGTCTTCAGGCCATAAAAATCTAGTATCTATTAAACCATCAGTAAGAGAGCTATCAAATGACCTCCTCATGATCAATCAATGACATTCATATAATACAATGGCCATGTTTATTGTGCCCCAGGTGGGGAGGGGAGAAAAGTCACACAGTGACAGAGCAAATGGCAAAAAAAAAAAAAAATGAACTAAGCACTATGAGAAAATACAATAAAAAGTGAAAATATAGTCCTTGTCTTTGGCAAACTTTTCAAAATGTACCTGCAGATGAAGAAAGGAGGGAAGGAAAGGGAAGCCATATTTATTAAACATCTATTATGTTCCAGGCAATGTATTAAGAACTCCACAAATATCTCATTTGGTCCTCAAAATCACCCTGTGAGGTAGGAATTATTATTATCATTCCCATTTTACAGGAGAGGAAACTGAGGCAGACAAAATGACTTGTCCAGGATTAGTATCAGAGGCCAGTTTTGAACTCAAAGCCTCCTAACTCTAGGCTCAGTGCTCTATCTAGCTGCTGCGACCTGGCAAAGTTTACTCCCTGAAAAATAGAAAGGTATATTGACCTGTCTGAAATAAGCAGTAGAGATAACTGCAGCACCCCAGAGGCATGCACCCAGAAAGCGATGAGAGAGCCTCGGGGGACTTGTGAGCCAAATATAACAATATAAAATTTAATAGGACTAAATATAAATTCCTGCACCTGGTTTTAAAAAGAAAACTATAAATATACAGGATGGGAAAGCATCGCTAGGTAACAATTTGTGAAAATGATCTGGAAGTTTTAGTGAATTGTTAGCTCAATATTTTTCAATAGTGTGAAACGGTAGCCAAAAATCTAACATGATTTATTTTAAAATAGAACCTGTTGATATCATTGGTATAGGAAGGTTTCCATTAATAGAAATATAGTTTCTAGAACTAGAAAAACAATAAGTAGTCCTTCTTTACTGTGACCTGGTCAGACAAAATCTGAAACAGTGTTAGCATTCTGGAAGCCACATTTTAGGAAGGACGTTAACAAACTAGAATGGGTCCAGAGAAGGATAACCAGATTTGTGAAAGAAGTAAGAGGCAGTGTCATACCTGGATCACCTGGAGGAACTGAGAATAGTTAGCCAGAAGAAAAGATAATAATGGCTGATGATATATATATATATACTCAAATATTTGAAGGGACATCATGTGGAAAATAAATTATACTTGTTCTACTTTGCATTAGAAGGCAGAACTGGGAGTACTGAGTGAAATTGCAAAGAAGCAAATCCTGACTCAATGTAAGGAATTACTTCTTAATAATCAGCGTGAATAAATCATAGGATGAGCTTCCTCAGAAGATAATGGTAGTTCAAACCTTTATTGGAGATGAAACTTTCAAGTAAAGCTGGATAATCGTTTCTCAGGGATATTATCGAAGGGATTCATATACAAGTATATGTTGGACTAAATTACTTCTAAGATTCCTTCCAAATCTGAATCCTTTCTCAATTATCTCATTGGCTTCCATGAGTTCAATTACCATCACTATGTAGATTACTCCCTAGTTCCTCTTCTGAGCTTTAGTCTGCTATTACCAGCTGGCTTTTGAATATCTCCCAATGCAAGTTCATAGGCATCTCAAACTCAATGCATCTGCACTCATATTTTTCTCCAAAACGTACATTCCCCTATCATCATGTTATCTAATAACTATTTCTATTATCTATCTAATTATATATCTATCTAATATATATTTCTTAATTCCCCTATTTCTATTATAATTACCATCCTTTAAGTTGCCCAAGTTGCCAACTTCAAAATCATCTTCAACACTTCACTCTCATTCATCCTCCATTTTCAATCAATTGTCAAATTTTGTCATTTCTACCCTTATAAGATCTCTTCCACAAGAGCCCTTCTCTATACATATGGCTTTTTATCATCATATCATCATCAGCTATTCTGATATTTGCTTAATTATTCTCTCTTCCTCCAATCTACCACTATGCAGCTGTTAAACTGATATTACTAACATATAGTTTTTACCATATCTCTCCCCAGAGTGAAGTGAACCTTCAGTGACTCTCTGTTGTCTACAGGGTAAAATAAAAACACCTCTGCTTTGCATTTAAGCCCTACTTAAGATAGCAATCACCTATCTTTCCAGACTGGTCTCATTTTACTCCTCCATCACTCATTCACAATCAAGTTTGCCTACTTGATATGCCCCATATATGGTACAGTTATCCCTTCTACATTGTAGGAGTTAGGGGCATGGCACCCCCATGATCTGGAAAATCTGTGTAAATTTTTTTGGCTCTCCTTTCCTACCAGAGAAGATGTCTGAATTTTTCTTTTTCTTTTATGGAGTATTTATAGTACCTTACTGTAAAATTTGGGTTGATATTATGAAATACTATACATGTATTTTCTGCATCTCTGAGTTTCAAAACTTTTTCTGTGTCATCTGCTAGCCTTCAAGTGTCATCTGCAGCTTCCACAAAACTCCCCCCAAAAATTCCCTTTTAATTTCTTATTCCACCATCAATATATTGAAACTGCAACGGGGAAATTAGCTATGTGGAAGGGGTAACTGTATTCTTTCTCTCACTTCCATGAAGCTCTCCCCCATACCTGGATGATACTCCCTCTTGACCTCCATTTATTGAAATCTCTTGCTCCTTTCAAGACTCAGTCTTCCTCCTACAATAAATCTCATTGGAACCTCCCATTTAGTCCCTTTCACCCTCTCTCAAAAAAAAAAAAAAAACCAACTATCTTCTTATTTACTTTGTAAATAGCTTTATCTTGACTTATCTATGTATCTATAGAATGTAAACTCTGGAAGGACAAAATTATTTTATTTTTGTCTTGGTATCATTAGAGTTTAGCACAGTCCCATAAACATAATAGGTATTTGATGACTGCTTATTGAATGAATAGAATTATAATATTCTCTAACTTTTTATTGATTCTTTAAACAACTTGAGAAATTTTTTTCCCCTAGGCTTTTAGGTCTTTATCTCTTAACAGGAAAAATTATATTCCTTCTATACCTATTAACCTACATTATCTAGAATAGAATTTCAATGATTTTTTTTTAGCTGGAAGGATTCTTAGAGATTACCTACCCCCCCCCACTTCTTCATTTTACAAAAGGGAAAACTGAGAAAAAGATCAGTGAAATCACTTACCCAAAGTCACACAGCTGGTTAGTGACTGAAGAAATAAAGCCACAGTCTCCTAATACCCAATCCCATGCCCTTTTTACATCTATGGTACCTAATTTAGAATTGCTAATATTTGAAGTTACATTAGATTATCTCAAGAAATTATCCCCCCATTTTCTTAAAGTGACATAAATTCTGAGGATAATGTAACAAGTGTTAAAATGTTAGAATCACTGACCCAGATGTTATGGAGATTAAGGATAGAAAATTAAAAAAAATATATAAAAACACAAAAATTCTATTTAAATACATATACACACGCGCACACAAGTGCGCTCTCTCTCTCTCTCTCTCTCTCTCTCTCTCTCTCTCTCTCTCTCTCTCTCTCTCTCTCTCTCTTTCCCTGGTCTTCCTGGCTTTGAGACAGGTTATCTATTTACTAATCCACACTGCTTCTCATATAAATACCATTATGACATTTTTGATCTATTGCTTCCCTTGTATCAATTCTTAACTTTTTTTCTATAACCTAAAGATATGTGGGAACTCATTGCATTTTTCCTCCTTCCTCCCAATTCTGCATGCTAAAAGATAAATACTTCCACTTCTATCCCATTTGTAAGGGCGAAGGAGATCAGTGAAATTGACTACCCGTTACTAATTACAAATGCAGCTCTGCAGCTATTGAACCCAGTGACATCATTTCAGAGAAATTTTGATAATGTAATTATGGGGTGAGGAAAAAATTGCTACAGCAAAAAAAAAAAAAAGTCCAAAGTATTAAACTTTTCAATTTACAATTTCTGATGATTATGAAAAAGTAGGCTTCCATCCCAAGATTATTCAAAGGGAGAAATCCATTTTTTTCTTCATATTGATTCAATCATATATCCCACCAATATGGTATATCATCTAAGACCACTCCCAAACTTAACACTTTAAGAAGGGCAAGGAATATCTATTTAGAATACCAATCACTACTAGGAATTCAGAAAAGCCAAAGCTTAAGAAAATTGAGTTGCTACCATGTGTGTTTGCTCATGTGACAGATGCTAAAGTCTAATACCACATGATCCAATTAGCATAGCTCTCGAAAGAGCATCATTCTTGGGTATGATTACACCATCTGTCCTAAAAGTAGTCATAATTCATGATCAGATAAGCACCAGACCCCATTTGGCACATCTAATAAAGTGGCTCTATCTTCTGAGTTGGGTTCTGGCCATGTGTGGGCAGTATTTTGACATTTCAAATGAAATATGGACTGTAATGAAAATCACATAAACTTGGGAGGTTGTGTGAGTTAGAGGAAGAATAGAATATTCTGAAGCATTCTAAAGGGTATAACTAGGAGACTAATAAGATAATTTAGAATGTATTTCCAGAAATCAGATCCAAAAAGGTGAGAGCTATTATATTGTGATTTCCTTTCCCTAAAGAGTTGAGTGGAGACCCCAACATCTGATTTACTTAAAACTTAATACCTGTCAAGGATTTAGAAAATATATGGTGTGTATGTAGTTGAGGGTCAGACAGAGTGATATAGTACATTTTCCTGTTTTTAACTTCTACTATTCTGTGAAACATATAACTTTTAAAAGTATACCAGGGATACATAATCATAGAAATTCATAGCTAGAGATCATGTTGTCACACATCCTTACTTTGCAGATACCAAAAGATGAAATGACTTGTCTAAAGTGACAAGCTAGTGTCAGATCCATGATCAGAATTCATCTTCTGATTCCCAGTCCAGTTTTCTTTCTACTACATCATATTATTTGTATGCATGCACATACACATTGTAATAGGAGCAATGTCCTCACCCCTGCCCCCAAGCAAGTTAGGTTATTTTTCCCTTAAATAGTATTGAGACCATCCTTGAGACTTGGTTGGCTCAGGAGACTAAAGGCTCAAAATGTCAATATCACTTTCTTATATTCTGAATATAAAACACCCAAGATGAAGTCCAGACCTTCTATGATGCTTAATCGATAGAAAACAACTGACAAAGAGCTTCCCTCAGCTGAATTAACTGAAAGTATCCTAAATGCCTATCTTTGTTTATATAATTCTCCAATTATGGCTAAATAAATCTCTTTTTGTTAACTGGAGTGATCTCTGAATGTCTCATTTTGTTCTAACAACAACTGATCTGAGTCGGGTCCATACATGACCTCCACCAAAGTCCTTCTATACCTCATGATGGTACAGAGGTGAACCTGAACGTTATGAAAACAAAGAACAAATCCTGGTAAGTCTTACCAGCCTGAAAAGGCTTTAAGTATAGGCCCATTGAAGGAGTGCATGCCATCTAAAGCTATACAGATAGCTAAGTACCTAGAGTCAAATAACGATAAAACTGGCCAGTAGGGGATAATTTTTTTCTGCATGACAATTTATATAATCCCTTAAGGCTTAGATGAAGGGTTCTTAACCTGAGGTCCATGAACTTGAATGGGAAAAAAACTACATCTTAATTTTCACTCAATTCTAACTGAAATTTAGCATTTTCTTTTTTTTTCTGAGAAAGGGTAGATAGTCTTCACCATGTACTGCCAAGAAGGCCCATGATACTTGTAAAAGATGGTTAAGAACCTAGTACTTAGAGTTTTTGATATGCATTCATGGACAGAGTACTGACACCAAAGAAATCATGTATCCTCTAAGTATTGAGATCAACATATATACAGTCACATATTTCGATATTATCTTTACTGATACGGGTCCTTACCCAAAAATGTTCAACTAGATTTTGGTTCATTGAGAGTGAGACAGAGTGGAGAATTGTTAAGATGAAACCTAAAGTGATTGTATATAATGAGCTTTTCATTATAAAGTTTGGTGCAAATGATTTTAAAAGTATCTGTTTAATAAAACTCTTATTTCTGCCTTCCATTAGAAAAGATAAATCAGAAAATGACTTTGTATGCCAAATGTAACCTCGATTTCAAGAATATCTATACAGGTTTTATTTGCAGAATCTTCCTGTTTGCAGATAAAAGGGCCCCTGATTAAATTTAAGGAAACTCAAGTCACTCTAAATCATTAAATCTTGAGATAAGGAGAATAAACAAATGGCTGTAAAAGTGATAACTATTTCTCCTGCCTCTTTCCAGCCTTTGAAATCATTGAAGTAGTTTCTCTTAGACTAAATATCTTTTTTTAAAAAATCATTCATTGGCACTGGTTTCAATTAATTAAGTAATGGGAAAGCTTTTATTAAACACTTACTATGAGCCAGACATCTTGCTAAGCACTGGAGATAAAAATACAAAAGTGGGGGGAAGAACAGGAAGGCAAAAAGGCAGGGGGGTGGAGCCAAGATGGCGGAGTAGAAACAGCACTTCCAAGGTTCTCTGCCCCACACCACCTCCAAACAATGTAAAAGGGGAATCTGAACAACTTCTGGAGCCTCAGCACCCACAGAACGACACAGAGAAGCTAATCTCCTGCTGAGGACAGCCCAACAGCCCTGCAGGGAATGGCCAGCGCAGTACTCTGAGAGCAAGCAGCACAGCGTGCTGGGAACTGACAGCACAGAGCTCTGGGAGCCAAGCCCAGGACCACATGAGCCATAGTTTTAGCCCCAGGGTGGCTGGGCCAGCAGCCGGCTGGAGGGACCCCAGAAAACCAGCAGCTGTGGCAATTCCAGAATTATCAGCACAGATATGCCTAGGACAAAGTGAGAGGTTAGTGCCCTATGGACTTTGGGACCAGTATTTGGGGAACACTTCGGCTTCCTCCCCTGGGGGCGAAAAGCTGCTGAGGAAACGTGTCACAGAGGCCATTTTGCAGTGTCAGTGGCAGCTCCAGCTCCTGGTCTACGAACTGTAGAGAGATCCAGCAATCAGTCTGGGGGTTAATTGCTCTTGCTTTAACCTGCTTGGATCTGGATTGTGGTCTAGGGGGGAGGTTTGGGGTGGGTATCCAATTTGCCAGAGCATGTGGAGGCTTTACAGAGGCTACCCAACCTCTGGAAGTTGTGAAGACCCCACGTTTGAGACGGAAGCTCTCCTGTCTGGTGGCAGAGTCATACTGGGGCAACAAACCCAAAAATCAAGTAATTAAGTGGCAATGTGCCTAGGCAAAGGAAACAAAATAAACAGAAAAATTCAACATTAGACTCCTATTTTGGGGGCAAAGAGGATCAAAGCATGGAACAGGAGGAGGACTGTGAGGTCAGAGATCCTGCACCAAAAGCCCCAAATAAAAATACAAGCTGGCTATAGGCCATAGAGGACCTTAAGAAGCAGATAAGAGAAGTGGGGGGGAAATTGGGAAGAGAAATGAGAAAGATGCAAGAAAAGTATGAAATGACAATCAACAGCCTGACTGAGGAAAATAACACCTTAAAAAATAGACTAACTCAAATGGCAAAAGAGGCTCAGAAAGGCAATGAGGAGAAGAATGCCTTAAAAAGCCGACTTTGCCAGATGGAAAAAGAATCTCAAAAGCTCACTGAGGAGATTCATTCCTTCAGAGTTAGACTGGAGCAAATGGAAGCTAGTGACTTTATGAGAAATCAAGATGCTGTTAAACAGATCCAAACAAATGAAAGATTAGAAGGCAATGTGAAATATCTCATGGGAAAAATCATTGACCTGGAAAATAGATCCAGGAGAGATAATTTAAAAATTATTGGACTTCCTGAAAGTCATGATCAAAGAAAGAACCTAGAAATCATCCTTAAAGAAATTCTCAAGGAAAACTGACCTGATGTTTTAGACCTAGGGGGCAAAATGAGGTTGAAAGAATCCACTGATCGCCTCCTGAAAAGGATCCCAAAAAGAAAACTCCTAGGAATATTATAGCCAGGTTCCAGAACTCCCAGATCGAGGAGAAAATACTACAAGCAGCCAGGAAGAAACAATTCCAATATTGTGGAAACACAATCAGAATAGCCCAGGACCTGGCAGCTTCTACACTGAGGGATAGAAGGGCATGAAATATGATATTCCAGAGGGCAAAAGATCTGGGACTGAAGCCAAGGGTCACCTACCCAGCAAAACTGCGTATCTTGTTTCAGGGGAAAATATGGTCATTCAGTGGAATAGAGGACTTTCAAGCATTCTTGAAGAAAAAAATAGAGTTGAATAGAAAATTTGACATTCAGACACAAGAAGCAAGAGATGCTTGAGAAGGTAATCAGGGAAAAGAAATCAAAAGGAACTTATCAAAGTTGAACTATTTACATTCCTATATGGAAAAACAATAACAGTGTCTGATGAAACCTTTCTCGTTAGGAAGGCAAAAAGGCAAAACCATATTCTCATTGAGTTTGGCTCAGGGAGAGAATGAAATACATACTAAATGGGATATCTCATCCTGCAGAAGAGTAGGCAGGAGGGTGATGAGAGTAGGGAGGATGGAGGGGAGTGTATCCTGGGGGGAGGGGATGTTGAAGGCACCCACTTTTGAAGAGGGACAGGATCAAAGTAGGGAATGGACCAGGTGGGGGGTGGGATAGGTGGGAGGGAAATATAGTCAGTCTTTTACAATATATCTACTATGGTAATATTTTGCCTAGCTATACATGTACAACATATACTGAATTGCTTATCTTCCCAGCAGGAGTGGGTGACAAGGGAAGAAGGCAATGGATCTGGGATTCAAAGTTTTAAAATTAAATGTTTTAAATTTTTATATATATATATATATATATATATATATATATATATATATATATATACTATTATTAATACTATTTTGCATGTAACTGGGAGATATGATGTGCAGGCATTGGGGCACAGAGATTCACCTTGCCCTAATGGAAAAGTGGAAGGAGGTATGGGAGAAGATATGGGAGAGAGCAGATTGGATGAGGGGATATCCTGTGGGACTGCTATTCTGGGGTGGTGAGTAGGGGAAAAACTGTAACTCAAAATCTGGCAGAAATGAATGATGTAAACCAGAAGTTAATAAAGCATTTGGGAAAAAAAATACAAAAGTGAGCCATTGCCTAACGTCAAGCAGTCAACATTTAATAGAACAAAACAACATATACTAAGTGTTGGGAAAGAAGTTTTGGTCTGGGAAGCAGAAGTAGAAGTATGGGAAAGGGAAGGGTATTAGCTTTTATATAGAACCTACTATGTGCCAGGCAACTGTGCTAAGTGCTTTTTATAGATAGTGATTCACCGATTCTCACAAATAACCATGGAAAGGAAGAGCTATTATTATCTCCATTTTATAGTTGAGGAAACTGAGGCAAACAGCAGAGAAGTGACTTACCCAGAGTCAAACAACTAATGAGTCCAAAGGAAGATTTGGACTAAGGACTCTCTGAATCAAGATCCAATGCTCTACCCACTGTCCCACCAGCTTTCTCAGAGGGATAGAAATTGATCCCTACTGAGGATGATTGACATGCACTTTCTAAAAGCAACAGCAGTATTAAATTGATTAGACAGAGATAGAGATATGCATTTATGGTTATTGTACAGTCATTTAAGTCATGTCTGACTCTTCATAACCCCATTGGGGTTTTTTTTGGCAAAGATACTAGAATGGTTTGCAATTGCCTTTTCCAGCTCATTTTACAGATGAGGAAACTGAGACAAATAGGTTAAGTGATTTGCTCTGGGTCAAACAGATAGTAAGTTTCTGAGGCAAGATTTAAACTTAAGTCTTCCTGACTCCACGCCCAGCATTCTATCCACTGTACTGTCTAGCTGCCCCATGTCCATACATATGTATATGTCTATATTGGTGGGGCTAGGTGAGTTTACACTCACTTGAAAATGAAGGGAGTTCATCCCTAGGATTCATGTTTCTCTCTCCATAGACTTTACCAACCCACCAAATTGGGCCATGATTCCAAAAAGGTTTTGAGCCCCTGTAATCTTAATATGATGCTTTATGTTTATAGCTAGGGACTAGATGTTTACAAATTAGATGATAGGGCTGTAACTTAGAGGGGGAACAGGAGAAAGAACTTTGCCAAGTTTTACCAAGTTTCCTTAAAAGGAGAGAAGTATAAATGTATAAAAATTTAATCTTAACATAGTCCATCTTACAAAAAATAAAATCAAGGGGCTAATTTCAGGTATAAAGGTACGTTACTAACCATTAAAGATGTAGTAGATAGGGAACCAGATTTAGATTCAAAAAGACCTAGGATCAAATCCTTTCTGACCTAGCTGGGTGACCCTGGGAAAATCACTTAACTCAATATGGCCTCACAGTTCCTTTTAACTCTACATCTATGAACCTAAGGGTGATATCATAAGCAAATAATTGGAGGATAGAAAAATTTATCTGTTAAATCTATGAATAATGGAAGAGTTTATGACCAAACAAGGAATGGAGAGGATCAAAGAAAGTAAAATTTGTAAGTAAAATAAAGTAAAAATATTTTTGATTATCTGAAATTAGTTTTTGTACGGACAAAACTAATGCAGCCAAAAAGGAGAGCAAGAAACTGGAAGGGAGGGGAAATTTTTTGTAAGTTTCTCTGATAAAGATCTCATTTATCAAATATATAGATAACTGAGCCAAATTTATAAGAATATAAGTCATTTTCCAATTGAGAAATGGTCAAAGAATATGAACAGTTTTTCAGAAAAAACCAAAGCTGTCAATAGACACATGAAAAAAATTCTCTAAATCACTATTGATTGAAGAAATTCAAATTAAAACAGCACTGAGGTGCTACTTCATACCTGTCAATTTGGGAATATGACAAAAAAGGAAAATGATAAACCCTGGAGGGCTTATGGAAAAAATCATGAATTATGGAATTGTGAACTGGTCCAACCATTCTGGAAAATAATTTGGAACTATACCCAAAGGGCTATAGAATTGTGCATACCCTTTGACACATTAATATTGCTACTAGGTCTACAATTACTAGGTACCCAAAGAGATCAAGGGAAAGGGGAAAGGACCTATACATTCAAAAATATTTATAGCAGTTTTTTTTTGTGGTGGCAAAGAATTGGAAATTGAGGGGGTGCCCATCAAATGGAGAATGGCTGAACAAGTTGTGGTATATGGTTGTGATGGAATACTATTTTGCTATAAGAAATGACAAAACAGATAATTTCAGAAAACTGGGGCGAAGGAGAGCGGAGAAGGCTGGGTTGGGGTGGAGGAGGAGAAGGTGGAGGGAAAAGTGAGCCAGGAGGCGCTGCGCCCGCTTCTAGTAATTTCCAGGCGCTGCCGGGCGGCTGGGGCCAGGCCATGCGGGAGCCTTTGGCAGAATCCGAGACCAGGTGGCCAAGTGGGGCGAGGGTGACCCACGCTGGATCGTGGAGGAGCGGGCAGACGCTACCAACGTCAATAACTGGCACTGGACTGAGAGGGATGCTTCAAACTGGTTCACTGATAAGCTGAAATCTCTATTTCTGGCAATCCAAGTGCAAGGTGAGGAGGGCAACTGTGAGGTGACAGAAGTGAGCAAGCTTGATGGAGAGGCATCAATCAACAATCGAAAAGGCAAACTCATCTTCTTCTATGAGTGGACCGTCAAACTGAACTGGACAGGTACTTCTAAGTCAGAAGTGAAATACAAGGGACACGTGGAGATCCCCAACTTGTCGGATGAAAATGACGTCAATGAAGTGGAGGTTAGTGTGAGCCTTGCCAAAGATGAGCCTGACACAACCCTGTTGGCCTTAATGAAGAAAGAAGGTGTGATAAAGATCTGAAATGCAGTAGAAACTTATATCAGGACTCAAAACAGAATTCACGCATGGCATGATCTTACCTACTCTGAATGGCGAGACAGTAGAAAAGTCAAACCTGGTACTTTGGCAAGTCAGCCTAAAACTGTTGGTGTCAAGATCCCCACCTGCAAGATTGTTCTGAAGGACACTTTCTTAACATCACCAGAGGAGCTCTTTAGGGTGTTTGTCACCCAGGAGATGGTTCAGGCCTTCACCCATGCTTCTGCTGTGTTAGAAGCAGATAAAGGGGGAAAGTTCCACTTGCTGGATGGCAATGTCACTGGAGAGTTCTTAGATCTGGTCCCTGAAAACAAGATTGTGATGAAATGGAGGTTTAAGTCTTGGCCTGATGGACACTTTGCTACCATTCCCTTGACCTTTATTGACAAAGATGGAGAGACAGAGCTTCTCATGGAGGGCAAAGGCATCCCATCACCAGAGGAGGAACGGACAAGACAGAACTGGCAGCAGTACTATTTTGAGAGCATCAAACAGACCTTTGGCTATGGTGCACACTTATTCTAACGTTAACTTCTACAGGGCCATGGCCCACCCAGCAGCTCGGTCCAGCTCTCTACTGTCCTGCAGCTGTGACTGGCAGGATTGCACCATCCCAGCCACTACTGTGGGGCCCTGGCCCCCTCCTCATTCATATACCATGGGTTTGTGCATGTTTTCTGCTGGGTGGGATCAGACAGTGAATTCTTTTTTATGTGTACATATGCTAAATAAACATAACTTTAAAAAAAGAAAACTGGGAAAAACTTGTATTAACTTATGCAAAGTGAAGTGAGCAGACCCAGTAGAATATTGTATACAGCAATATGGTCATGATGATCAACTATGAAAGACTTAACTATTCTGATCAAGACAGTGATCCAAGACAATTCCAATGGAACCATGATGAAAAATGCTATCCACAACCAGAGAGAGAACTTCTAAACTTTGAGTACAAACTGAAACATATCTTTTTTATACTTTGTTTATGTGTCTTGCTTCCTCTTGTTTTGTTTTGTTTTTGCAATATGGCTAATGTGGGAAAATGTTTTGGGTGACTTCTCATGTACAATTGATATCATATTATTTGCTTTCTGAGTCTGTGGAGAGGAAAGGAAGGGAGAAAGACAATTTGTAACTCAATTTTTAAAAAATTAAATAAAAGTAAAATAAAATTTAACACATACCCTATCCCCCAATGGGCCTATATTTCAAAAAGAGAACATTAAATTTACTTACATCATCCTGTTGTGGAATACTGAGTTCATAGGATCACAAATTTAGAACTATAAGTGTCATCTATTCCAATTTTCTCATTTTACAAATGAGGAAACTGAGACCAAAAATGAGTAAGAAGACTTTCCCAAGGTCACAAAGTTAATGTATAGCAGAACCAAAAAAAAAGACTTTCAAAATATATTCAGAACTTGCTCTAGAGTACGAGGACCTTGGGTCCAATGCCATCCCTCAAACTCCCTATCTGTGTGAGCTTGGGCAAATCATTTGTCAATTGACCTTCCTGTTCCTTAGTCTCTTTACAGATAAAGAGTTTGGACTGGATGACCTTGAAGGTCCTTTCCAGCTCTGGGTCTACGGTACAATGATAGTATAAAACTAATGAGCCAAGGTTTCCACTGGTACAGATGCTTAGCAAAGAAAACTATAATGACTAAGAACCAGTAAATATTCACCAAGAATACATCATGACAAACTAAAACCATCCCCTTGTTTTTATCTTATGATTAGTCAATTAGGCCATACACATGTGACATCTTTGTTAAGGCCCATGAACCTGTGAGCAAAATAGTGAAACCTGGGCATCATCACCATCAGTGTTTATAGAGAGCTTTAAGGTTTGCAAAGCACTTTAAAAATATTATCTCAGGGGCGGCTAGGTGGTGCAGTGAATAGAGCGCCGGCCCTGGAATCAGAAGGCCCTGAGTTCGGAGCCGGCCTCTGACACTTAATCCATACGAACAAAAAAACCTAGCCGTGTAACCTTGGGCAAGTTACTTAACCCCAATTGCCCTAAAGGGGCGGCTAGGTGGCGCAGTGAGTAAGAGAGCCGGCCTCGGAGTTGGGATGACCCGAGATCAGATCCGGCCTCAGAAAATGAGCACCCACGCATAAATAATGACTAGCCGTGTAACCTTGAGCAAGTTACTTAACCCCAATTGCTTTTTAAAAAAAAAATATATATATATATATTATCTCATCTAATCCTCACAACAACCCTGGAGATAGGCGTTATTATTACCCCCTTTTACAGAGAAGGAAACCTGGATGGAGTTTTAAGTGATTTGTCCAAGGCTACACAGTTAATAAGTATCTGAAGTCATATTCAAATAAAAGCCTTCCTGACTCCTGACTCCAGATCCACTGCTCTATCCACTATACCACCTAGCTTCCTAGAAGATTTCACAGCTGAATTTTATATCTGGTAGAACAAACATTCCCAAAGAGTTGTTGACTAATGGGTTAATGTCAACATGGAAGGAATGGATGGTGCAAAGCCTCTGGGCTCTTCACATTTGCAATCTAGGTGAGATAGCTAATAGGAGATGTCTTTTGATTTGTGTGTAAATTGGATTTAAGTGAGGCAGAGTTGCAAAAAGTCTTCAGCCTCACTCTCTCCTTCAGAGTCACCACAGTCCAGTGGTAGGACAGAATCAAGATGGCTGGTGTTGACTTAAGATGCAGTGGATCACCTTGGCATCTTTGATGTCTAACCAAGTCCTAAGCTCTCTACAGAGCCTGCTTCAGCTGTCATCATGGCCTTTGGAACAAATTATCTCATCTGCCCATTTCACCAGGGGAAGTCTTCATATCCTTGGGATAGACACCACTCTAACCCACCAATGGGTTTGAGACCTCGGTTACCCTCAACCTGGTTTAGCTGTCTGCCAAAATAGTTTACTGGTATGTGGCCACTGCCCATGCTACAGCTTCTAGGAGCCACAGGTGAGAGCTGGGTGGAACAGGTGAACACCAAAGATGGAAAAGGGCTGAAAAGAGCTCAGCAGCCATCACACCAGAGGTCTTCCCTTGGTAATAGGCTTCAGAATCAACATTTTCTAAATGGACTAGACCAGAGCCTTCCAGAATCTACTGGCTGAGGACCAAATCAAGCCTGCTATCTGCTTTTGTAGAGTCCTCCACCTAAGAATGGTTTTAACATATTTTTAAATGATGAAACTTTACTTAAAAATGTAAAATTCATCCTTGGCTTGTGGGTCATACAAAAAACAGAAAGTATACTATCCTTTACAGACCTCCCCTCCACATCCCAGGTTTAGACCAATGCCCTAAAACCAGCAAGATTCAATTTAACAGGAATCAAATATAATACTACATTTAGGGTTAAAGAGTTACTAACAAAAAAAATCCACTGATAAAACAATTGTTTTGTTTTTGTTTTCTAAGTGTTTGATACTGGTGAGAAAAACCCCACTGATCAGCAGACTATCCAAAGATATTCATGTTCATTGCAATGAAGGAATCCTGACTTGGCAGCAGTTCTTATTAAAAGGCCTGGGGTAGAGAGAGGGGGTTAGTTTACCACACACTCAACATGAGCTAACAGTTTGACTCTGGTGCTAAGAATGTTAATACCATCTTAGGCTGTGTTAATAGAAGAGGGTGGCCAGATCAATGGAGGTGATAATCTCATTGTACTCTGTTCAAGTCAGGCTATGTCTGCATTATGACAAACCAGAATGTATTCAGAGGAGAGTAAGCCGACTATGGAGAGGTCTAGAAGCTCTATCGCATGAGAAAATGTAAAAAGAAACCAGGCATACTTAACCTAGAGAAAAGAAGGTTGACAGTGTCTTAATAGTGATGTTTGAATTTTTAAAGAACTGTCATGGGATAGGCCTCAAAGATTCTATTATTCTAGAGAGTGGAATTACATGATCTTTGAGTAGATTGTAGGAGGCAGATTTCAATAACTTTTTCAATAAAGGATTTTATTTTACTCTTGGAGTTGCAAATCACCCCACAAAAAAAAAATACTAGGATTCTATAATAAGTAGGAAGATCAGCATAACTGGGAGTAGTCAAGCAGAAACTAATTGAACTGTCAGGAACATTATACAAGGTATTGTTTCTCTGGGCAAGAGGTTAAATCAATGTGTTAATCAATAAATCAAAAAGCATTTATTAAGCTTCTACTATGTACCAGACATTATGTCAGGCAACAGGGATACAAACAAAAAAAGTCCCTGTTCTCATTCTCATAAGACCCCAAGTTCCTAAATTTATTCCTCCAAACTCCTCAGTCACAACAAACCAAGTCATACATTGTTAATGACATTCTGAAGTCCAAGCGTGAAAATGACATCCCTGAGTCTGCACTCTAAACATAGCCTATCACATGGTAGGTGACTCTTATGTCAACATCAAACATACTAGAAGTTTGTCAGAAATTGTCCCTGTCGACTCTATGCCAGCTGGGTAGGAAGGACCTCAATGAATTATATAAAGGCTAAGATTTTTGTTCATGTTAACGTTTTATGGCCAAGATGTCAGCTGTCACAAATGTTTACCACCATGTGTCTTAAGCATCCTGGTTGACTAAGGAAATATTTAAGATCTATTCACCAAAAACATAAAACAAAATAAAGAATTCCACTTCCTTGAGTTTGAAATAGCTGGAGGGCAGGGAAGGAGAAGCTGAGAGAAGAACAGGGCAGGAGGTAACCATAAACAGAACTGGGAAGATAGGATATCTGGTATGAATGGAGCAATAATTGGGACATATCCAAAGAAAAAAACTGCAAGCAAGCCACTTTAAATCTCTCAACTTTGGTTTTCTCATCTACAAAAGGAGGGGACTGGATTCAATGGCCTCCACTGCCCCTCCAAATCTATGATTCTGTGAGAGCAATAATAGAAGAAAGGACCAGACTAACAAACACTTCAAGTGCATATAGCCGCCATCCCTAAAGGAGAAGGGAACATTCCATCCACTCCAGAGAACTGGCACAGAAAGTTGATCCTCATATCTGCCCTGTCTTTGCCTATCCTGCCTCAGGTCATGCCCCACTTAGTAGAGTAAAGATGATAGGACAACAGGGAAGGGAGGAGGTGGCAAGGCAGAAGGCATAAGAAACAATCCCGAAAAGTTCATTACCTTCTCATCAGTTCTGCATGACACCTGGTGCTAGATCCTGACTAACCCAAAGCCAGCTCCAAGTGTAGATAAAGGTCAATTCACGTCATAGGTAGCATTTCTCTGAGAGTGCGACACCATCAAACCAGACCCAAAAGTATACAAATAAGCAGTAGAATACCGCAAGGGCAATAATAATCTTTTTATACTATAATATCATACTTATTGCCTGAAAGCTTCCCAATACTACATGGGTAGTATTTTTATTTTATACTAAGTTTGTCCTTATGTATTTAGAGTTCTCCAGCACATACAAATGGAAGAGTATCTTTGCCAAGCTTCTAATAAAAGCATTTTGGATCCAAACACTACTCCACTTGTTATTTTTGCTTTCAGAGACCTAAATATGAGTAAATGAACCAAGGCAGGGCTCAGAGCAACCTGAGGGCACCATGCACAGGAGAGGGAGAGGAAAGGAATATAAGTGAATGGGCATAATGGAACTGAATACATGTGTTGAAGGAAAAATATGATACAGTGAAAAGAGAACTGGATTTGGAGTCAGAGACCTGAGCTCAAGTACCAGGTCTACTGGGCAAGTCATAATTACCCTTTGTCTCCATTTCTCCTTTTCTAAAATAGCCATAAAAATAGTCATACTTCCTCCCCACTCAAAAATTGGACTCTGCCCTGGGAACCACTTTGGGTTCTGAGAGGTGACTCCTGGTCTTAACTTGACTAAAACCAATACCACCTCACATCCAGGCTACCAGTTCCAATCCATTCTTTGATGCCAATAAACAGCACCCCTCCTCCACATACAAGACACATACACTTTCAAGCTCCCTCTATATGTTGTCCTCCCCAACTAGAAAGTAAATTCAAGGACAGGGACTATCTGACTTGTTTATATTTGTACCCCCAAGGACTTTGCCCAAAGCCTAGCATATAAAACAATAAATGTTTAATGGATAGATGGATGGATGGATAGATAGATGGGTGGATGGGTGGATGGATCTCAATCAATTAATCAATAAACATTTATTAAACATTTACTATGTGCCACGTTCTGTAGTGGGGATAAAAAAGAGGCAAAAGACAGCTCCCGCTCAGAATGAGCTTATAGTCTAATGAGGGAGGCAACATGCAAACAAATACAGTAGATCCTCATTACACATGGATTCTGCCTTTGTGAATATACATACTCCTTAAAATTTATTTGTAACCCCAAAATCAATACTCAAGAGTACTTTTGCACACTCACTTTTGCTCAGAGCAGCAAAAAACATGAACCGACTGCTTCCCAGGTAAGCTCTAAGTAGACAGCTTCTGCCTTTTTGTTTCAGTTCTCAAACTATAAACAAGCACAAAAGGCAGAAAATATATGAGTTAAATAAACTTCATTCAAGCATGAGTTACAGTGCTGTTGGCCCTGAGTTTAATGTTAATGAATCAACAGTACAGTACATCCAGAAAAAGGAAGAGGAAATTTGCCGATCTGCATGTCCAGCAGCTTTGGAATGTGTTAAAATAAATGTAATTAGAGAGGTTCACAGGAACCTACCAGTGTATTTCCCCTAGAAGCAATGGTTCAGTATTCACTAATTCAGTGTTTATAGTGCCTTCATAGAACATAACTAATGTTATGAATGATAAGAATCAATTGTATATACAAAGCAAGTTATAAATGAGAGAAATAGGAAATAATTAACAAAGAGAAGGTATTAGAATTAAAAGGGAACGGGAAAACACTCCTGTAAAAGATGGAATTTTAGTTGTAACTTGAAGGAAGCTAGTAAAGTCAGTAGGTACAGTTGAGGAAGGAGAGCATTCCAGGCATGAAGAACAGCTGGAGAAAATGCATGGAGACAGGGATAGAGTGTCTTGTTTATGAAACAGCCAGAAGGCCAGTATCACTGGCTCCAAGAGCAAGTGTCAAAGAGTAAGTTGTAAGACTGGAAAGGTAAGAAGAGTCTAGGTTATGAAGAGTTCTGAATACTAAGTAAAGCATTTTGTAGGTGATCCTGGAAGCAATAGGTATTGTAGTTTATTGAGTGGGGGGGGGGGGCAGTGTGACATGGTCACTACCTGTATTTCAGAAAAATCACTTTGGTGCTGAATGAAGAATGGATTTGAGTGGGGAGAGACTGGAGGCTGGCAAATACACCAGCAGGCTACTGCTATCTATCTATCAATCTATCTATCCATTTATTCATCTTTCTATCTACCATACTACCTACCCTACAGATTTGTTGTGAGAATCAAATTAAATAATACATGAAAAACACTTTTTAAAATAATAAAACAATTTATAATTATTACTACACCACAATCTTGCCTAAGGTCATTCTTACTTCATCAGGGAGTTAGAAGGCTGGTTTTTCATCTAATAGTGATTTTTCTAATATGACAAGGTCTATACTCTTATTTCTGGCTTGAAGCTATAATTTACCATTCATGTCTCTCATTGGGAGTTGAGAAACATTACCATTCTTTCTACTTATTTGGTGAGTAGTGACAGTTGAAATTGGGATCAGAATGGGGAAAAAGAAAGAAATTACTTCCACTAGTCCCATAAATACACTCCATTCATTCCAGACATTAGTTTAATAATCCTTGCCCTACAACTGTAGTTGAAAATAAAAAATGAAAAAAATAATAAAAACCACAAGTTGTAGTAAAAGTATATGTGTGTATGCATGTGTGTATATGTGTGTGTACACATATACATAAATATATACACAAATACATAGATATGCAGAGATATATCTCAAGCCAATCTAATGCAGTAACATAATCACAGGGTCCTAGAAACAACACATGTCAAGTGGCCTACGAGGGTTCTTTCTTCTTCTGATAATGAGATATCAAAATATTTTAGTTCAAGAAGCAGTAACTATATGCCAGATACTTTGCTAAGCAATAAGGATATTTTAAAAATAAAGAAATAATCCTTTCCTCAGGGAGTTTACCTTCTACTTGGAGGGTGACAACTATAATAACATATATTATGTCATTTAAGCATCACAATGACCCTGTACAGTGATACAAGTATTATTCCCATTTTACTGCTAGAGAAACTGAGATACTAAGAGAACAGTGACTTTCAGAAGCGACTTTTCCATAAGCACATAGCCAATAAATGTCAAATGTGGTATTTGAACATAGGTCTTCCTGACTCTCAGCCCAATACTCTTATCAACAATATGATGCTAGACACCTGAAATAAATAACTTACATTTAGAACTACCACAGAGGGGTTTTAAAAATTCAATCACTCAACCATATATATTTATCCATCTATTGAGTAGGAACTACTGGATAACATTCTGGTTGCAAGAAAGAAATGGATCATTGGTCAATCATTGTCCTAAGTTTGAGGGGCTAATTCTGAGGGTTGTAGAAGTCAATATGTCAACAAGCATTCATTAAATACCCATTACATGCACTGCTAACTTGAGAAAACAAATATAAGCAAAAAGAAAAATATCCATACCCTCAAATACCTTACATTTTAATGTGGGGTGGTAGATAGGGGCTGGCAACAAGCATTTATTAAGTGCTTACTACATGCCAGGCACTACGCTAAATGCTGGAGATACAAAGAAAGGCAAAAGCAAGGACCCTACCCTCAAGAAACTCATATTCTAATGACGAGAGACAACTTGCAAAAAATTGTCTTTACTCAATATATATGGAGTAAATGGAAATTAATCTCTTTAAGGAGGTACTAGGAATGGAGGGGGGACCAAGAAAGGTCTGCTGTAGAAGTTGATATTTTAGTCTTGAAGGAAACCATGAAAACCAAGAAGTACAGGTGAATTGGAAGAACATTCTAGGCATGGGAGATAGCCAACGAAAAGGCAGAGTCAAGAGGAGTGTCATGTAAGAGTGACACCATGAAGGTTGGGGTTGCCAAATATTAGAATGAAGGGGTAGCTAGGATGGTAGGATGGTAGGATGGACAGAGTGCCAGGCTTGGAGTCAGAAAGACCTGGGTTCAAATCTGGACTCAGGATCCTGGGCAAGTCACTTAACCATATTTGCCTCAGTTTCTTCATCTGTAAAATAAGTATAGAAGGAAATGGCAAACCACTATAGTATCTTTGCCAAGAAAACTCCCAAAGGAGTCACAAAGAGTTGGGCATGAATGAAAACAATCAAATAACAACAAATAATGAAGGGAGGGAAGTAAAATGTAAGCAGGATAGAAAAGTTAGAAAGGGTCAGATTGTGAAGCACTCTAAGTGCCAGAGAGGATTTTTATGTATCCCTGAAAGTAATAGGAAGCCAGTAGAGTTTATTGAATAGAGGGGTATCATGTTTATACCTGTGCTTTTAGAAAATTATTTTGGTAGGTAAGAAGAGGATGGATTGGGGTGGGGAGAGACATGATAGGGAAACCAATTAAAAGGTTACTGCAGTAGGCTAAGAATGAAGTGATGAGGGCCAGTATCAGGATGATGGTATGTGAGTGAACCAAAGGGTTAGATGTTTTAAAGATAGAAATGCCAAGACTTGTCTATACAGGGAGTGTGGTAGCAACTGGCATGCCAAATAAAGACTCCAGTATTTAATTGAGCAAACATCCATCAAGTGTCTATTGTGTTCAAAGCATTGTTCTAGAGGTTAGGGACCTTAAAATAAAAAACAACACGTTCTGCCATCAATGTTGGGAGAGGAACTTGGAAAAATATAATGTGCACAAATGATACAAGGTAGAATGTGATAGGATCAAAAGAAAGCCAGGTTTATTATGAAAAATCTGAGGAATTTCCTTTTGATTTATGTGAATTCCCACCTCATCCAAGCCAGACTCAGATGTTCCCATTTCTACAGAAAAAAATAGCTGTAGCAGGAAGCTCTATACCCCCCATCACAACACAGTGGAGCAAGTAGAAGAGAGATTTGAGGTGAGTATCATGTAACTACAGCTCCATTTCCTCCCCTTCACTCCAAAATAGACCACACAAAACAAGTACAACTAGTCAGGGTAGGGTCTTGTTAAATCAGACACAGACAGGGCTCTAGCTCCTATGTACAAAACAGACCTATTAGAAAATCAACACTTTAAAGATCACAGATGAAAAATTAGCTATGAATGATTATCTCCCTTGTGGTACAGCTGCTATGTCCCTATATGAGTTGTTCAAGTCATAATGTTTTGGATAAAGCAAGAGGAGGAAAAAAAATCTGTCTCTAGTTAAAGTCTCAATCTTCTTGGGCCACACATACACAAACAGCAATATTGTCACACCATATATAGAACCAAATCTAAAGTTTATTTCTCTATTCCTCTGAACTATATAATAAGCCTAAAATGAAGAGTTATTCTATGTCAAGGCTGACCAGCCCATGGCCCTTGCACTCTTCAAGACTTTATTACAAGTCTTGGAGGAGGGTCCATTTGTGGAAAGGCATGGAGATAGGAGAAAAATGTTTTAAAACCTAAAGAAATTAGGTACTTGGATTTGTAGAGTTATTGCAGCTCTTCACTAATGGCATCAGTAAATCCTGGTACCTACTCCTTGTTCAGAAGTGTCATCCTTGGATCAGGTGTTTGGGGGCAAACCTGCAATCCTAGCTACCAGGGAGGCTTATATTGGCAGATCTTTTGGGCTCAGGGAGATCTCAGCTGCAGTGATTTATGCTGATCGGATTTTCATAATAAGTTTGACATTAATATTGTGAGTCTACAAGGTTACCTAAGGAAATCGAACCAGTCCAGGTCAGAAATAGAGCCTTTAACTTCTTCCTGGGCAAAACCAGTCTTTAAAAAAAATAAAAATAAAAAGTCATCCTTATTTTAATCTCTAACGGCAACTAGGTGGTTTATTTAAAAGCATTATAGCACCCAACCAAAATAACATCTCCTAAGAACCTGTGAATTCCATTTTTTAAATATTCCTCCAAAGCAAGGTAATCAGTTTCTGCCAGAAAGTAAGTAAGATACAAAAGTATTGCCTACAACTGGCAAACTTTAGACTTTTTGGAAATAATCTCTAGGCCTGTAGAGCTAAAAATTTGGTTTTTATGATCATTTCTGGGATGAGGAAAAAACCACTAAACATGAATTTCACTGGATTTTTCCAGTAGCAGTATTAAGATTGTCCCAAGCCAAATATAGTGCATTCCTGTCCCTCTAGTGGTCATATCAAACATATGTAGGGTAACTGGTTGGAGTGAGAGTTATAGATTATTTAATACATAACAGTCAAGGTCAGGCCTTGAATAAATAGGCCTCAATCCATGTATTCAACCTTATCTTCAACTACTGCTAACCATTTCTCATCAACAAGAATAGAACTTTATGTCCCCATTCATAGACACATTCTTATCTGTAGCATGTTAATCTCTGGCAGTTCTCGTCTCCCGTTAGACTATACACTCCTTGATGGCAGGGACTAAATCTTATTTATCTGTGTATCACATCCAGCACTTGGAACATAAAAATTCTTATGTATGCACATTAGCATCACCACTGAGACAGGACCAAGTAAATCTTTCACTGTTGGACTAAACCCAATACTTATCTTTGTATTACCAGTATTGAGCACAATGCCTGGAATATAATGGGTACATTCCAGCAGAAGCTTAGAATAAAAATAAACCCTCCACTCTAGCCAGGCTAGTTTCCTCTCTACACTACAGAAATGCCCCCCTCTCTTTCCAAATTCTTCCTAGTCTTTAAAGTTTACCTCTTCCATGAAAGCTTCCCTGATGACTTCAGCCCTCATTAAAATCACATCACCAGATTAGAAATCTCAGTTCCATAAGAGATGGTCATTCTTGTCCACCTATTTTGGCACAATTATATGCCACATTCTTTTTTTTTTTAAAGCAATTGGGGTTAAGTAACTTGCTCAAGG
>WOXC01011744.1:0-45000 GCA_011680675.1 Gymnobelideus leadbeateri | reverse complement strand
AGATCTTCCCTGCCCCTAGCTTAAGTGCACCTGGAGCCTGTGGTGGGAGGCTTGTTTTTCAGGGAAGCCCACACCTTGATACTTTGTCATTGGGCAGTGGGTCAAGGAGGTTGTTACAATCTCTGAGCTAGGAGAAGACTATATAAACCCTGATGAGAGGCTTTGCTTTGGGGCTCACTTTGAGAAATGTTGTGTGATTTGACCAGATGAGACTCTGGGAAGCCGTTGTTGAGAGCCCCCCGGCTTTGAAAACCCAGATGTTGATGCTTCCCTCTCTGGTAACTGTGATTTGGTATTGATATAATGGTTGGACAGTTTGGAAGCCTGTCTGTTTGATCTGTAAGTTCTGTAACTCTGAAGTTTGGGGTGCTGACCTTTTTCCCCTGAACTAGGTAATGTGTGTTTGTTTGATTAAATTAAGCTTGTTAACTGATTTTGAGTTGCTTTCCGTTTGAAAAGCAGATCTAAGAACCTGTGTTGGCAGCTACCCTGGGGATATTGGGGTGCTTGCTGCTACAAAATGGCGAGGAGGGATGGGATCTGCTGAGTAAAAGGAAAGTATGGGGGCTGGGATAATTGTCTGTTTCCCAGTTGTGGTAGCTGTGATTCTGTGGAGCCATGGAGCAGGAGAGAAGAACGGCCTGCATGCTGACTTCACTGATCTGAGAGCAGGAATGGTGAGCTGCCTGCATGGAGAACTGTGGAGAAGCCTAGAGCTGCTGCCTTCTGCTGGAGGAGAAGGAACCCAGGAGTTTGGAGTTCAGCCACAGGACAAGACAAGGACTGTGAGACAAAGCAGGCACACTGATTGTGTTTCCTTGTTGCATCCCACAGTTTGGGACCCAGGGGGAGGATGGACTTGTGACTATGGTGGGTGGGGTGAAGTGCCATGGACCCCAAGGACCCCACTTTGGTTTTGTTGCTCAGCCCCCTCTCTGGACTTGAAAGCAGGGGCTGGAGCAGTGCGAGGGGAAGGACACCCCCCCCCCCAAGAGAACTTTATGTGATAATGCTTTGTATTTTGTGTTTAAGGCCCAGTGGCCACTTTGGTAACTTTTGATGTACCTGGAAAATGTGACCTAAGAGATGTTTAGTGCTAATTCAAATGTAAATTGTGTATGCTATGGGCATGAAAGATCTTGGGGCCGAATGTAATGGAAATGCAGATTTAAAGATCTTTCCTGCCCCTAGCTTAAGTGCACCTGGAGCCTGTGGTGGGAGGCTTGTTTTTCAGGGAAGCCCACACCTTGATACTTTGTCATTGGGCAGTGGGTCAAGGAGGTTGTTACAATCTCTGAGCTAGGAGAAGACTATATAAACCCTGATGAGAGGCTTTGCTTTGGGGCTCACTTTGAGAAATGTTGTGTGATTTGACCAGATGAGACTCTGGGAAGCCGTTGTTGAGAGCCCCCCGGCTTTGAAAACCCAGATGTTGATGCTTCCCTCTCTGGTAACTGTGATTTGGTATTGATATAATGGTTGGACAGTTTGGAAGTCTGTCAATTTGATCTGTAAGTTCTGTAACTCTGAAGTTTGGGGTGCTGACCTTTTTCCCCTGAACTAGGTAATGTGTGTTTGTTTGATTAAATTAAGCTTGTTAACTGATTTTGAGTTGCTTTCCGTTTGAAAAGCAGATCTAAGAACCTGTGTTGGCAGCTACCCTGGGGATATTGGGGTGCTTGCCGCTACAGACATGCAGCTGGAAATATCAAAACTGATGCAAAACAGGGAGCAGAGAGAGAGAGAACAGGACTGGACATTTATATCTAGGATTCGCCAAAAAGAGAAAAAACTTAAATCCACAGAAGCTGAGATCCAAGTGACCCATCTGTCAAAATGTAGCAAGAAAAAAGAAGAGAGCCCAAGACAAAGCCTTGGGGTATCACCCTTAATTAAAAGGCATTTACCGCATCAATCAGTGAACAGGAATTTGCGGCAGACCTACTATGAGCCAGGTATCATGCTAGGTACTAGGAATACAAACACGAATAATGAATAACAATAACTTCTTTCAAACAGCATACATTCGAGTGGAGAACACACCACACACAATAAAATACAAGGTAGTCAAGAGTGGGAAGGTACCAACCAATTCAGAGTATCAAGAAAAACTTCAACAGAAGGTGGTACTTAAGCTGTGGCTTGAAGGAACAGAGGAATTGTAAGAAGCAGAGGTGAGGAGAATCTGCATTCCAGGCATGGGGGAGAGTCTGTAAAAAGGTACAGAGATGAAAGCTAGAGTGAGCAGATCACAGGGTGTGGGAAAGGGAGAAATGTATAATGAGAATGGAAAGGTCAGAGTCAGGGTCAGGTTGTAAAGGACTTTTTTAACATTCAAGGCAATGGAGAGCCAGTAATATGATCATATCTATACTTAAGGAAAGCCATTTTGACAGCTAAGTGGAGGATGGACTAGAATAGGAAAAAGACTTAAAGGAGGGAGACCAATTAAGAAGCTATTGCAATAACTCAACGATAAGGGTCTTAATCAAGTTGGCAGCTGAATGAGTAGAGAGAGGGGGCTAAACGTGAAAGACGGCGTGGGACAGAAAAGGCAAGATATGGCAACTAATTGAATATGAGAGATGAGAGAGTAAGGAGTCATGATTATCTGAGTTTATGATTCTGGAAACCTAGGAAAATGGTGATTTCTGCAATAGAAAATAGGAATTCTGAACACAGGTTAATGGGAGTAGTGGAGGGGAAGTATAAATTCTGCTTTTGAAATGTAAATTTCAATGATAATTTACTGTGTTTTAGATACCATCCAAATTGATAAGCTCACAAACATATTTAATAATATTACCCCACCAACTAGATATTAAATATAAAAAAGTTTAGATTTATCTTTTATATCCTCAGCACCCTTACATATGGTAGATACATGAATTCAAAGAAATAACTGCTGAGATCCCCCTCTAACTCTATTTATACATTTATAATTCCATTCCTAGAGGCCCTATTGTACTATTTACATTTTCCCCATTATGTCTCCCAACACAGTGTTAAGCACACAGTATACCCTGCAATACCTAACTCATCTTAAAGCAACGTAAGAGACAGAAATCAATTGGCATTTTTTCTAGTCCAAAATCTAATGAGGGAGAATGGCATTCTCCATGTCCACAGTAAAGAATGCAAACAAACATTATACAAAATATACAAAACAACAAAAATCTTTTCAAAGACCAGTTATCATTCATTGAGGAATCCTTTTAAAAGCTCTGTTAGAGGCACAGCAGGCAGAAAGGGTAACTTGAGAAATTTTAAGGGGATAAGAGCATAGCAAATCACCAAATCTGGCATCAAAGCAATGAGGACTGCTATAGGAAATTACAACCAACCAACCAACATGACACCCTCAAAAAAGGAAGGGGAGTGATTTCTCTTTTGAAGTCACTCCCCTTCTAAGCAATACTACTTACTGCTGCAATCAGGCTCTCATAAATTAGGAAGAGGAAGATACATGCATATGCTATTTAAATCATTCTTCAGTGACCAACATATGCATATGGTTTCCTGTAAAACATGGGGGTGAAGGGGAAACTATTGCTGCTCTGTAAAGATCTTTGTGAGAGCTAGATCTACGAAGAGCAATTCTACAGGTGGAAGATTTTGCTGCCAGCTGTATCCTATTGTCCAAGGGAAACGGAACCACATGCTGCCAGTGGAGGCTCAGATATAGGAGAATGAGAATATAAATTCATTAAGAACAGACACTATAATCCCTGTGGTAGTAAGAGTAAACTTTAAATTTAGACAATTTTTTGCACAGCTGCACTACATGTAAATTACTTTTGCAAGGGGTTAAAATAGACATCCGGTAAAGACTGCCAAGGTCAGGACTGAGGGAAGGAGGAAGAGAGGAAGAGCTAGAGGAGGAGGGAGAGAGGAGAGCAGGGGAGACTAAGAGAGGGGAGGGGAGGGGAGTGCAGGGCAAAGCAGGGGAGAAGAAAGAAGAAAGAGGAGCGAAAGTAATTAATTGGGGCAAAATGGTAATAAATCACTATGAAAATAAAAACTCAGCTTAATAGAGAGCACAAAATCTGGATGCATTTACATATCATAAGTGAGTAGCTGCTATTAGGCTAGGTGCATAATTAGAGATTAAGTCTTACATATACAAAAAACAGCATAGCTTAAAGGAACTGACACTTACCAAAGGATAAAACATGTAAACAGATATAGATAGTGTAATGATTGATTGATTGACAGAAAGACAGCTAGATCATTTGAGAGGGGAAAGAGAACACAACAAATATGAAAATATCTAAGGATTCTTTAAAAATGCAGTGAAGAAGAAGTATATTCCAGGCACAGGAGACAGACTGTACAAAGGTACAGAGGTTGGAAATGGTAAGCATAAGTTGAGAAAGAGCAGACAGACTAGACAGTCAATAAATATTTATTAAACACCTACTATGGGCCAGGCACTGTGAATACAAATGCCAAGAAGGAAAAAAAAAAAACAGCCCCTGCCCCCACGAAGCTTACAATATGATGGAAGAAGGCAACACAAAAAAGGAAGCTGAAAAGGTTAGATGATGGGAAGAGATAGACAGGGCAGAGGCATAATGGAGAAATCTAAAAACAGGGTAGCTGGTAGGAAACGGGGAGAAGACTGTGCTGAGCTCCTATGGAGGCCCTAAAGCCCATAGCCTTGCCCTCTGTACAGAGGGCACAATCAGAAAAGCAAAGAATACTGAAGAGATGGGAGTACCAGGCTGAATACTTTCCAAGATAACAAAATTCCCCAATGATGAGTTCCTTATGAAAGGAAGTCATGATGAAGTCCAAAAGTGGAGCAGTTGGTGGGAAATGGGGAGAATAGTCTGGTTGAATCAGAGGGTGCAGATAACATCTGACATGGACACTGCAAAGCCACATTCATGAAGAGGCAGGCAGAAGAGACAGACAAATTTACAGATGCAGGAATCAAACTTGTTCGTGTATTTTTACCTCTCCAGTGGGTATCTGCCTTTTTCTATTAATTCAGACTGTTCCCATGCTGCTTTACACAGTTCTGACCATGTTATCCCTCTTCTTGAAAACATTCATTGACTCTACACTGTCTAAAGAATAAAGTTCAAACTCTTCCACCTGCCATTTAAGTCCCTCATGTTCTTGACCCAACCCGCTTTTCTGACCTTGTCTACCACTATTTACCTACTGATGTTCCCTCTATGGTCCTGTTGTTTTCTGAATATACCCTTTTGTTTTCCTGTCACCAAACCTTTGCTCTTATTAAATGCTATTCTTTAAATGAGCTCCTGAACCCACAACCTTTATGTGTCCTTCAAAGTCCAATTAAAATGCTTCCTTCCATTTCAACTTCCCTCCCTCACCTCTCTACCCCCTAACATGTTCTCTCAGGGCATTTTTATCATAGAATCATAGTACTTCTATCTGGATGAACCACGATAGATGATCTTATTCAACATCCTCTATTTTCTGATGGATATCCTATACCAAATATAGTACTTTACAGATAATAGATGCTCAATAAACTTTTGTGTCATTCATGAATATATCTTTAATTTAAGTAATAATTTCTATGACATGATTTATCAATAACATTTTTTAAAGGTTAACAAGAAAATAATGAGGCCGCATGGAACGTAAGATAGGGCACTGGATTTGGAGTAGAAGACATTCCCATTTTTCCTCAGGCACTCACTCTGCAGCACTGAGCAAGTCACTTAACCTCTATTCCTTTCAGTATCTTCAACTGTAAAATATGAATAATAATAACAGCACCTACCCCCCAAGGCTATTGTGAGGATCAAATGAGATATCTGTACAGCACCCAGCACAGCGTCTGGCATACACTAGGTGCTTAATAAATGCTCTCAGTTCATTCAATCCTTCCTAAACCACAAAGACTTTTTAAAGGGCCATAGCGCTGTCAGTATTTTACTATCTCAAAACAAAACATTAAACAGCAAAGTTCTAAGTCAAAGACCCGTTTTTCAATTAAATGAAAATGAAATTACTCTTTCATTTTTCAGTATTCTAATGTTAACTAGTTTAAAACTAACAACCCAACATATTCTTCTGAAATGAAGGATTTGCCTGTTAATGGGAAATCTGTATTCAATGAACATCCTTGCTGTAAGTATGATGGAAATACAGGGTTTGTTGTAATATATGTTCAGAACACAGTACAGACACAGATGGAGTCAAATTTATTTCAGGCTGGAACAACTAGAGTCATCCAAACAAAGAAACTGAAAACACAATCACTGCTCCCAATGAACTGGATGCCATATGGTTTTAGAACCAGTGACTAATATAATTAAGGTTTTTAGTGCAGAAGAAATCCATTATTACAGACAGAACAATTAGTAGCCCATTTAAATAAGCAAAGAACATTTCTCAGTCTTGTACTTATTTGGGGGAAGCTGTCCATCAATTGTATCACATTCACAGGCAACAAGATACATTGGCTAGGTTACTGAACTAAGTCAGAAGACTTGGGTTCTAGTCTTAGACTTGACAATTACCTGTCAGGGGAACAACCACAAGAGTTGTTGTGAGGATCTGAATGAGATAAAGTAAAGTCCTTACAAACCTTAAAAAGCATTCTGTGTTGGCTATTAAAGTAGATGTTACTAAGCAGTGAAGGAAACACCTACCTGACCCATTCTGAAAAAAAAATTAATGATTAATAGCAGAATCTGCTAAGATTGCTGGTGCCCTTGAGAATAAAAGTCCATGCTTTCAATTCAGCCTGACACTTCTTAAAACAGAAATGGATGGTTGTTGGTTTAAAATGTTAAAAACAAAGAAGTTAGGTGTGTATGTTGGGGGCTAAGGGAATTTGAGTTCAAAGACAATTTAAAAAAAAACCAGAATATGGCTTAATTAATGGGCTATTAAATATATTCTCAATGAATGTAACATTAAGAAGGCTTATCACTTAATTGCCATTTAAACTACCTGTTGTGACAGACTTACATCCAAAAGCTAAATTTGTTTTTGACAAATTAAGGAAGTTATATTAATAAAACTGTATTTCCACACCCTAATTAAAGCCATACATGCAAATGTCCCAGAAGGAAGGAGAAAACCATTAAATTTGCATAGTGTTGAGTGAGGAAAGATTAAAGAATTGAGGAATACAAAGAAAAGCAACTATACCAAGGGAATAGAAAGGAAAGTCTTACTCAAAATTGAAGAGTCCTTTTCCCTGGAAACCTTCTGAGGTGAGGCTGCCTACTGTGATATCTGCCACTGTTCACTATACCACATGGCCTGAAATAGACTTAACTATAGCAATACACTATAATAAAAGCAAGCAGAGGTGAATTAGTGACCAATATTTCTTTAAAAGTTGTTTCGATGCTGGACCAGCTATGGAAACGAAAGGAAAAAATTTAGAGAAACCGGAATTCACAACATCCTGAAGAAGAGGGGGAGGGGGGGAGGAACTGCTGTGAGAGAGCTGCCAGGAGCTGCTGAGAACTGAGGAGGCATGACTGTGGTGCCATTACTTTGTTTTTGTTTTGGGTCTATGTGGATTCCACCAGCAGAAAGCGAATTGATGAGGAAGCCTGCAATGTGCACAAAAGTTGTTGTGGCTTTGTTAATATGTATGAATGTTGTTGTGGCTTTGTCTTTCCAGGAACAAAGACTGTGAAGTATTTGGGGTGGACTGGATGCTGTGAGCTTCAATATGGAGCAGTAACTGTAAGGAGAGCTAGACAAGGAACTAGAAGCTGTCTACTTTTGAACTCAGGTGGAAGTTGGTTAGATTCAGGCAGGAGCTGGGACCATGGAAGAACCATGGAAGCTGAGAGCCTGCCTTGAGTCAAGATGAAAGGACCTCTCCTTGGGTATTTAATGTTGACTGATGAGACTGTAACTTACTTGTGACCTAGGAGTGGCTGGCCTTTGTACTTTCCACTACCCCTTAAGAGAGTACTTAGTAGTGACTGATGATATTGTGACCTAGGGGTGGAAAATATGAATATATTTTCATATATTACGCTATATTCATATTATGACCTAGGGGTGGAAAACTTTGGACATTTGTACTTTAATGATTGAGTTAAGTACTTACTAATTAAGGACAATTGGAAATTCATTTCAAATTAAGAAGAAAGAAGACTTTTTGATTGAAAATATTAAGACAATGTGACCTAGGGGTGGACTGTGTGACTAAATGAATGTACTTTGTTTAAAACTATGTGACCATTTCGGTGAAAATTACATGACCATTTTTGGATAATTTGTTATAACATTGTAAATGCTGTATTTTAATGTTTTGCCTTAATTTGTTACTGAAAAAAATAGAGTTCACTATACGGTATAATGAACCTTGAAATCTGTTCACAGCAGCAGTCCTCTGGAAAGCTGCTTGTGCTTGGCTTTATACTCCCAGAAGGTACAAGACACCATGAATCTTGATCAAATCACACTCCCATTAACAGTTAGGGCAGTACATGAAAGAGGAATAAAAAATCCCACACAGAGTAAAAACAAAATTATTTCAAGCAAAGATAATGGCCAAGAGGATGAAGCCTCTCTTTTGCAAAAAATAATAATACTAAGCATAACACTTTCCAACCTTTTCCAGAGATGTTTCAATATCACTACTGCTCAAGATGATAATGTGATGAAGCAACAAGCATCACTTGTGAGACCCTATGCTAATCCCCACAGACATAAAAAGCAAATCAATCCTTGACTTCAAGTATACTGCATTCTAATAGAGGAGACAACATATGAATTAGTACAGACAGAATAGAAAGAAGGCAGAAGAGAGAATGAATGGAACTAGGATAAGTCAGGCACTACAGTCACTTAAGGTTTAGGAGGACAGTTTTACTGGATATTTGCAAGTTTGTGCAAGAGCACATAGTTATGAAATGAGACATATGTATGTGGTTTGTGGAATCAATTTCATTACTTTCTAGTCATACTACAAAAAAACACAAGGGCTGAGCACGTTAGCAGCAAGGACATCAATAGTTGATGCAGTACAGGAAGACTTGTTTTCAAGAAGTCAAGAAAACGGTATCCAGGAGAGTGGCACAAACCGAGATCACAGGAAACTACACTGGCATAAGAAAACATACAATAGGACAGTAAATGAAGAAAGGATTCTGATACTGAAACAACTTTATTGACTTGGTCCCAACTACCATATTTGCTTGCTTCACACTAATGAGAAGCAGTCTAGAGTCAGAGTGTCTTGGAGAGAGCTGCTGACATAAATAGGGGATTGATTAGTTAGAATCAGTGCCAGTGCAGAGCAAACACAAGTGGTCCTCCCCCAAAAAAGGGCCATTTATCTTCTGCCTGAGGCAGTTCCTAACCATCCTCAGCCCCAGCAAGTACCTCCTAAAACTACCTCTTATTTATTCTACAATACTTATCTATGTTTATGTGATGTGTGCATCTTATACATCTATCTGTAAAAGAATGTAAGCTCCTTGAAGGCAAAGAACTGCTTGCTTTTTGTCTTTGTATGCCCAGTGTCTAACATAGTGCCCAGCACACTGTGAGCACATAATGAATTCCATTTGGAATGAATGACTGCATCAACGTACCAGCTGGGAAACCCTGCCCTAGCATCACTATAAATGTAACTTCCCAACGGAATGTAAACTCCCTGAGAGTGGGAACTTTCATTTTTGTCTCACTACTCCTAGCAGAACCTCACATATAGCAGGGGTTGAAGAAGTATTTGTTTCATTGAAATAAAAGACAATGATGCAACTACTGTTTAACTCTTGAGAAATGGTCATCCTTCTCACTTTACAGGGATCTGGGTACACAATTTCAATCAAACAAGCAAGCATTTATTGAACACGCAGGATATGCTAATGCTTGACTCTGGAGATAGAAACACAGAATGAACCAGTACTTGTTTTCAAGGAGGTCACATTTTCTCAAGATAGACATTATATACAAAGTAAGAGGACCTGAATTCAAACCCTGACTTCACCAATTTCTACCTGTATAACTTTGGGAAAGTCACATAATCTCTCTTGGCCTCAGTTTCTTAACAGTAAGGGGACTGGACTCAATGGGATCTAAGGGTACATCCAGCACCAAAGCTGTGATCTTATAATCCCATAGACTGGTCCAGTAGGGTCACATAACTAGGAGATGACAGAGACAGGACTTGAACTCTGATCCCTCATTCCTGACTCCAAAGGCATTTCTTTGCTCATGACATTCCACTCTACAAAATGGGCAAAATATATACCAAAATATGCAAAATACATACAAAAAAACATGAAGTAATTTAAGGAAGGGGGGACTCTATCAACTGGAGAGAATCAGGAAAGGCTTCATGAAAGAAAAAACACAGTATAAAGTCTTCTTCCACTTTGTGAAATAAATAGCAATAAAATAAAGCCAATGCTTCCAGATTTACAATAATTTTTGACAACTTACACAAGTTTTGGACAATATCTACAAAATATGAAAAGCAAGAAGGGCCCTTAAGACACTTATTGCAACTCCCTCATTTCACTCATGAGAAAAGCAAGTGACAACCAAAATCACATTAAGTTTGTAGCATAGTCAAAACTAGAACCTAGGTGTTCTGAATCTCAGTTGATTATTACTTCCATTAAACCACAATATTTCAGATGCCATATTTCCAAAATAATTTGTAAACTATTACATCTTTTTATCATCAAATATAATGGAGACTATAACAATTAAGTCTAACATGTTTCAATTTTTTTCACCATTTGCTCCCATCAGATAGTCAAGTAAAGGATATTGTCAGCTACTAAAATAAGAGCTTAAAAAAACACCAGAATGTGTATTTTCAGGAAGTAGCACCTGTAAAAACCACAAACCAAAACAGAGCAACCTGACCACTTAAAATAATTGAATTCAGAAAACAATTACTAAGCACCTATCATGTGCAAGCACTCTGCTGGAGCTAGAGATGAAGAGCAGCACAGGGTATGTCTCAAGGAGCTTCTAATGTATCAGAGGAGAAAAGCCAGGTAAAGAACTGTTCATAGGGGTTGGTTCAAACATTTTTTTGAAAGTTCTGGGGAGAAATAGCTCACTTTTAGATGGAGAAGGAAAAAAATGGAGTAAGATCACAAGTCTAGAACTGCAAAGAGTTTCAGAGGTCAATGAACTCTCAATTTATGAATATGAAAAATGGATACACAGAGAGGTTATGACACTTTTGCAAAAAATCACAGAATTTTATTTCAGGTCTTCCAACTCCAAATCCAGTACTCTTTGCATTATGCAACATTCCTGCTTTCTGCTCCACAAATAAAAACTAATGTTTAAGAAGTATTGATTTTTCCTGGGGGGGAGGGGGAGAACAGCTGTTAAAAGTTTTGTTTGTTTGCTTTGGAGGGGGGAAGCTAAGGCAATTGGCATTAAGTGACTTGCCCAAGGTCACACAGCTAATAAGTGTTAAATGTCTGAGGCTGGATTTGAACTCAGGTCCTCCTGACTCCAGCGCCACTGTGCAACCTAGCCACCCCTAAAAGTTTTAAAAGTAAGCAACAGAACTGACTTCCTACCAGTATCTCTGAAAGTAAAGTAATAAATCAGGTAACACAGTATGAAAACAAGTTAATTTTAGTATACGTGTATGTCCAACTAAAAGTAAAAAATAACCAAATGTCAAGACATAAACTTATCAGTTGCTTTAAAATCCTTCATTTTTTCCTCACCCTACACTTTTCCTTCATTTACATTATAGGTGCTAAGTCTAGAGGTGCACCTTTTCATTTTCTAGTTTACAAGCTTGGGCGGAAATAGGCACATGGTAAATGTACAAAGGGCAGAGTGAAAGGATTATCAACGGGCTCCATTTATACCAACTGATCTCATTCTCTTGTTATAAGCCTCTTCCTGGCACCTGAAATCTATTTATGTAACTTAACTTATGGGTTATTTTCTCTTTTTTTAAAAAAAGCATATATAGAAACCTACAGGAAGCCGTGAACATACTCATTTTAAGAGAACTCACTTTAAGAATTTATAAAGACCAAATGTTTTCTATAATATTATTTAACCCATAAGCAAACTCTTGACACATGGTTTAGTGATCTCTCTCCAGAAAGGTGTTCTTTTTTTCTCATACAAACCTTTTGAAAGTTACAAAGAAGTAATGGATACAATTAAAAGGCTGTGCTCAGAGATATAAAACCAAAAACTATTCCCCAATACCTAAGTGGCCAAATGATAATAACCAACAATTCTTAAAAGACTAGAAACTATTAAAGACTAAACAAAGGTCTGTTCTCAATCAATAACAGCAGCTAAAATGCAAATGAAAACAACTCACATTTCACCTCCCACCCAGCCAATTGACAAGGATGACAGCTAATCGAGACTTTGGGAAAACTCCATGTTGAGGTGGATCCACAGGATCACAGAATTACACATATACACCAGAACTAAAGCACACTCATTACCTACTTTGTGAACAAGCAAACAAGGAAAAGAGATTTTGTGAGGTGGTGACTGAGGAGAATTAAGGGAATTGCATGTTTAGGCAGAATTGAGTGGGAGGGAAGGGAAACCATTTCTCATCCACTTAGCTGGAGAAGACATTAGCAGGAGAGACAAGGAGGAAGAAAGGAAGAAGGGAAGGGAGAGAGAGAGAGCACCCATGAACAACAAGAGTCAGTGAATGAGAGAAAGAATAAATGGGGGAGGGAGAGAAAGAGACAGAAAAAGAGAGACAGAGAGGGTCTTTTTAGGAATTGATGTATGAAGAAACCTTTGTGCTTTTAAGCATTAACAAATTTACCTACTTTTTTCTTCATAAAAACCTATGACGTAAGATAGTTTATAGAAGAACCCCTTCCTGTTTTTCTTATATTAGTAAGCACAATAATGGCCTAAAGAAAAAAAAAAGATCAGCTTGATAATCACATGGTAGTTTTACCTAACAAGTTAAGCAAACAGGTCTGTACATGCATTCAAATGTTTACAAGGTTTAAAATCAGCTGGGATGGCCTATCTTCCAAGTAGAGAGGCCAAAATCTACCTGCTGAAATTTGCTTCACAAAAGGATTTTTGCTGTTGACTTAAAAGACTGATTTACAATCCAATCAAGAAAGTTTAGCGTTTTGTTTCAAAATGTTTAGTTCTATAACATGTCACCAACATACAGGATAGGCCATTTTCCTGGATCAATCATAGCTATAATTCTATTAATATTCCTGTCAGAACTATATGAACTCTAGTCACTAGAGGACGGTCTAGGATATTACCCAAAAATGACTTCAATTTTTACTTAAAAAGGATTTTAATTATTGCGTTGTAGTAGCAAATAATAAATGACAGCAACAAATTGACATTTCAAAATAAGAGAGAGAAAATAGGTCCATTCCCACCTTCCTTGATGGACACACCCAGTCATTCTTCAAACCACACTGATGGGCTGGAACAAAGACCAGGCTTGGAATGTAGCCTGTGTTTCCCCACCCAAATCAAGAGGGAAATACTACACAGTGAGTCCAGAAGAACTTAGTTCAGATATGTCTCAGATCAGGCACTCCCTTTAGCTGAGAGCTAGAGAATATTTCAGAAGCAGGACTGACTGCCACTGTTAGAAAGTCTGCTGCCACATGGATTATTAATGGAGTCATCACAATGAGGTTTGATATAGTATATACTAAACAAGGTCCCCTAAAACCAGTATGGAAAGGCTCAAATTAAACCAGAGAATTATAAGATTTAGAGCCAGGAAAAAAAAAAACACAAAACCCAAGAGGTTAGTTAGTCCAAATCCCTCACTTTCCCGACTAAGATCTAGGGAGACAGTGATCTGACCTTTTGTTTCAAACCAAAGTTTTCTGATTTCGAAACCAAAGAGAGTAAAAACAAAACTTTTTTAAAAATCGTACAAATCAATTTCAGGTGATTTTTAATATATTTTTATTTCATTAAATATTTCCCAATTACATGTAAAAAAAATTTTAGCATACATTGTTTGCAAAATTCTGAGTTCCAAATTCTGTCCCCTCCTCTGTTCCTCCCCTTTATTGAGAAGGCAAGCAATTTTCTATCAATTATACATGGGAAGTCACACAAAACATATTTCCATATTGTCTAGGAAACAAAAGAAAACAAACAAAAAGTGAAACAAGGAAAATCAAGATTTAAAAAAAATACTTTAATCTGCATTTAGAGAGTTCACTAGGTATCTCTCTGGAAGTGAAAAGCATTTTTAATCATGGGTCCTTTGGAAGGGTCTTGGATCATTGTGTTAATTAAGAATCACTTAGTCACATTTGATCATCCTTACAATAATGCTCTGTGTACAATGCTCTTGTTCTGCTCATTTCATTTTGCATCAGTTCAGAAAAGTCTTTCCAGTTTTTCTGAAACCCATCCCTTTCATCATTTCTTATAGCACTATATACCACAACTTGCTTAGCCATTCCCCTCAAATTCTAATTGCTATAAATATTTTTGTATAAATGGGTCATTTCCCCTTTCTTTGATCTCTCTGGAATATGGGCATAGTCGTGTTACTACTGGGTCAAAGAGAATAAAAATGTCTTTGGTCACAGTTACAAATTGTTCTTCTGAATGGTTGGACTAGTTCACAACTTCACCAACAGTAAACTAGTATAACAATTTTTCCACATCCCCTCCAGCATTTGTCATTTTTCTTTTCTATCATGTTAACCAATGTGATAGATATGAGGTGGTATCTCAAAGTTGTTTTAATTTGCATGTCTTTAATCAAAAGTGATTTAGAGCATTCGTTCATGTTACTATTGCTAGTTTGTTTTGTTTTTTTTTTTTATTGAAAACTCCTGTTTATATCCTTTTGGCCATTTTATCAACTGAGGAATGATTCATGTTTTTATAAATTTGGCTCTGTTTCCTAAATATTTGAGAAATGAGACCTTTATCAGAGAAACTTGCTCTATTTTCCCCCCAGTTTCCTGTTTTCCTTCTAATTTTGGCTCCATTAATTTTGTTTGTGGAAAAAAAAATTTAATATAATGTAATCAAAATTATACCTTTTACTTCCCATGAGTCTCTCATCTCATTTAATCAGAAATGCCTCCCTTATCTATAGATCTGACAGGTACATTTTCCCATGCTCCCCTAATTTATTTAAGATAAATCTTAAATCTTTTAAATCATTTATCTATTTTGATGGTATCTTGGTCTATGGTATAAGATGTTTGTCTCATGACCCTGATGTCATGGTCCTCTTTGAGAATCAAGGACAAGCAGCAGCAACAAGATATTTGTCTATGCCTAGTTTCTTCCAAACTGCTTTCAGTTTTCCCAATGATTTTTGTCAAATGTTGACAAAAGTTTATCCCCAAAGCTTAGAACTTTGGGTTTATCCAACACTAAATTACTATGGTCAACTTACTATTGTGTATTATGTACTTAATCTATTCCATTGATCCACCATTTTATTTCTTAGCCAATACCAGTTTGTTTTGGTGATTAATGATTTGTAATATAGTTTGAAATCTATAACTAAGTCAACTTCCTTCATTTTGTTTTTTACTGATTCCCTCAATATTCTTGACCTCTTATACTTTCAGACCAATTTGTGATATTTTTGAGCTCTATAAAATAATTTTTGATAGTTTGATTTGTACTGTGCTTAATGAGTAAATTACCTTAAATAGAACTGTAATTTTTATTGTATTGGCTCAGCCTGCCCATGAGTAATTAATATTTTTCCAATTATATGGATGTTTTTGTTTCATAAAAATAATTACATTCATAGTCACTAGATTTGTCTTAGCAGCTAGACTCCCAAGTATTTTATACTGTCTGCCATTATTTTAGATGAAATTTCTCTATCTCTTACTGCTAGGTTTTATTGGTAGTATATAGAAAGGCTAATGATATATGTGGTTTTGAGGGGTTTTTTCCTTATATCCTTATATCCACCAACTTTGATAAAGTTGTTAACTGTTTCAACTAGTTTTTTAGTTGATTCTCTGGGTCTCATTGTCATAGTTATTTATAGTACAAGACTAAATAATAGTGGTGATAATGAATATCATTGCTTCACCCCTGATTGTACTGGGAATGCTTCAAGTTATAGATAAAGCTTGATCTTGGTTTTAGATAGATACTTATCATTTTAAGAAAGTCTCCATTTGTTCCTATGTTTTGCAGTGTCTAGGAATGGATACTGAATTTTGTCAAAGGTTTTTTCTATGACTTCCTATTGCTTTAATCCTATGACTTCTATTGATTTTCTTGCTGATATAATCAATTAATTTCTGATTCTAGTAATTTGGTTTTCTCTTTTTTTAATCCAATGACTTCTATTGCTTTTCTTGCCGATATAATCAATTAATTTCTAATTCTAGTAATTTGGTTTTCTCTTTTTTTGTTAATCAAATTAACCAATGGTTTATCTATTTTATTGAGGTTTTTTTTTTTTTTTTCGTAAAAAGTTCCTAGTTTTTGGGAAGGCTAGGTGGCACAGTGAATAGAGCACTGGCCCTGCAGTCAGGAGGATCTGAATTCAAATCTGACCTCAGACACTTAACACAAAACTAGCCATGTGACCTTGGGCAAGTTACACAATTCCAATTTCCCTTCCAAAAAGCAAAAAAAAAAATTTTTTTTTTAAATTTCTAGTTTTATTTTTATGTTCAATTTTAGTAATCACTCTTTGAATTTTCAGGATTTCCATTTTGGTGTTCAATTGGGAATTTTAAATTTGGTCTTTTTTTAGTTCTTTTTAGTTGCATGACCAATTCACTGATTTGCTCTTTCTTACTTTTACTGATAGACACATTTAGAGATATAAATTTTCCCCCAAGTACTGATTTGGCAGTATTCCACAAATTTTAGAAAGCTGCCTCATCATTCTATCCAAAGAAATAGTTGAGTGTTTCTAGGATTTGTTCTTTGACCCACTCATTCATTAAGATTAGATTAGTTTCTTATTAATTTTTAATCTATGCTTCCATGGCCCTTTACTGAATATTTTTCTAGCCCTTTCTTTATAAGAAACATGTGAAAATTAAAACTATAAGTAGAATTTAATGGCTTATAGTTATGATAAACTTTCTTGAGTCAAAGTTGTATGCCAAATATAATGTAAATGCTTTTTAGTCTTATTCATTGTTGTTTTGCTTAAAAAAAAAAGGGAATACTGTTGTAATGGTAATGTAAATGGGAAGATCTTTCCCATCCATTAATAGGCCCATGTGATCTGCTTGAGTCATATGGAAGTCTGAGTCACATGAGTTTGTGGTAGGAGGAGCTTGCTGAATAGGTAGAACAGAAAGGGTGGAGCAGAGCCCAGAGGAAGCTGGTCAGAGCAGTTAGAGCTGAGGGAGAGAAAGGTAACAGGCAGTGAGCCACAAGTGCTCATTTATGGGAAGGCCCTAGCAGGGGGAAGGCTTGGGGATGGTGGTGCCCTATTGTGTACAGATTTCTTTTTTTGCCATGATGGTTTTCACTTGCTGTTGTTTGAATAAATGTTTTGGTTCTGTCTTCCATGTGGAGAGTCTACTATGTTTTGCAATTCAGAATTACACTGGCATATTTGTAGGCACTGTGAATATCGCACTGATGCTACAACTGTCAAAATAGTTTATCACATCTATCTGACAAAGATGCTCCATTAAACAAAAATCCACTATTTTAATCTATATTTGAACCAGTATAATCCCAACTATGCTACCAGTAATTAATCACAAAATGCTCATCTCTGAAAAATTTAAACTGTGGGTGAGCCAAAGGACAATGAAGAGATATTTATTGGGCGTAAAGAGGCTTCAGCATACTACCAGCAATGACTTTGGGGGTGAGGGGGAATGGCATAACAGATCACCTCAAGGAAATATATGATAAGAAGTTTCAAGAACAAGAGATACCAGGGGAGGCTAGGTGGCACAGTGAATAGAGCATCAGCCCTGGAGTCAGGAGAACCTGAGTTCAAATCCAGCCTCAGGCACTTAACACTTACTAGCTGTGCGACCTTGGGCAAGTCACTTAACCAAAATTGCCCTGTCTTCCCCCCTCCAAAGAAAGAGTAAGAAGTACCAGCGGGACAGTCCAAGTGTTGCAGTGGTGCCCATAAAAGGCCTAGGGGATTGCCTCCTAAGGTAAATCCCTTATTCATGTCCTCCCATAAATGCTGAATAAGATTTGTAAAGAATGAGGTGAGAGCATAAATAAATCTAAGTCTATATCACTGGATGGAGATTTGCTAAGTAGTTACACTGATGCTTTTTAATCATAGTTTTCTGTAACAACTGGTGGAAAAGATGGAGAAGTCATACATTACCTTGGGGCTTGAAACAAAGGATTAGTAGGAAAGGACCTTAGAAATTATGTCATCTAAACTAATCATTTTACATTTTTATGAGAAAAGTAAGGTTCTTTAAGATTGTGACTTACCTAAGGTCACATAGGTAGAAAATTAGGATTTCAAATGAACTGGTAACAATGACAACAGACAAAGAACAACAGCCACCCTCCATAAATACATTCTTACACCCCATTATGAGACCAGCAATGGCCAGGGGAGATTGTTGCAGATTTTAAGGGAGTCTAGACCCACCACATATTGTACACTCAGTCAACAAGAGAAAGGTTTTGCCTGGTTGAAGTGACTAGGGTGAGGTAAGATTCCAAGTTAACCAAGGCAGTCCTTAGAAGGATGCAGAACTATATAAGAAGTGGGGGTCGGTTCAGCAGCTGTTATTAGCATCTCCTTTCCCTCTCCCCTCTATTGCTCTCTCTCCTCCCTTGAGCTAATACACTGGACTCCCTCTTCCTTCTCCTTCTTTTTGTGTCTGGTCCTCAGTTAAATTTTTGTGCAACAGAAAACTTTCTCCCCTGTCCCTGACATAGACCATGTAGGGTATATTCACAATTTCAACTCTTATTATTGATGTGTTCCTGGTTTAAGACTTAGTCCACCACAAAACAATCAAATGACTGAGAAGGAGAGCAAGGTGATTTGAGGAGAAAAGAATGAACTGTATTTTTTCTTTTACCTTTTTTTTTTTAAGCAATTAGGGTTAAGTAACTTGCTCAAGGTTACATGGCTAGTTATTTTTATGTGTGGGTGCTAATTTTCTGAGGACAGAACCGATCCCGGGTCCTCCTGACTCCGGGGCCAGTGTTCTTACTCAATGTGCCACCTAGCCACCCTTGTATTTTTTCTTAAGATCCACTGAAAAGTATTTTATAGGATCATAAGTGAAAGTCTTCATTCACCAGTTATTTTTACTTGAAATTTATACAAGAACATAAAGGCAGCTAGGTGGTCCAGTAAGTAGAATACTAAACCTGGAGTCAGGAAGAACTGAAATCAAATCTAGCCTCAGGTACTTACTTACTTACTTACTGCCTCTGTGTAAGTTACTTAACCTAAGTCTGCTTCAGCTTCTTCATACGAAAAATGTAGGAGCAATCTCCCAAAGTCATTGTGAGAATCAAATGAGATAATATTGAAAATTTAAAGTGCTATTATTATTATTGAACTGAAACAGATACTTAACAAACTCATAGGTCATTCTTGAGCAATGCATCATGCTAATCACTGTAGGTTTCATTCTGATTTTAGTATACCTGCTGCCCTAGTAATAACTCCACAGAGTTGTGAACCTGTGCTTTCTAATTCTTCCCATTTCTGAAAAAAAAGTGGAACTTTTTTCAATTATTGGTGCAGGCAAATAGCATGTGTACTCCCATATACAACCATACGTAATTCTTCGAGCAACCCACCACTATCGGAATACATTCAAGGTTCACTTTCCATTACAAACTCCTGCAACTTTTTTCTCCTTCCACTCTACACTCCCCTCACCATTGGCATTTCAAAGAGACAAAATATATAAAATAAAAATGATTAGTAAAAATATACATCTATCTAAGCTTAGGGCATACTACAATTAATCAATGCAGAGTTTCTGGGATGCAACAATGCCAAAGGATTTGGATGAAAATCTGATGCACATTTGTGGGAAATTTTTATTTCCAAAAGAGTAGTTGTTCAGTTAAAGACATAGCCAAAACAAGTGGAAAAGTTTTCTATCTGCCAACCATTTATGAATTTAAGTGGTGAGAAATACAGTTATTTTGCATTTAATGTCTTTGAAATACATTTACATTCCCTACCTTTGCCCTAAAAGCATTTGCTCTGTTTTTATTTATTCAAAAAAAAGAAAAAATATCTTTTTAGGTTTGTCTACTAGTTTGTCAGCTCTCAAAGTAGGGACTCTAGAGTCTCAATATTCTCTAACAGCAATTATACCATCAACATGCAACAAATAAAACAGGATCTTGTTTTTAATTTTGTTAAACAGGGCAATTTTAAAAGGATCAAGGAATTTAAGTAGGAAATGACAGTGAAAATAAATCACCTGAAAATAAGTTTCATTAAAACCTCATGCCTTCACTGTGAATAAAACATACTTGGTATCTCTAATTAAAACTTCACATTTTGAATTACTGTTAAATTACTGAGGGACTATCAAGTCAAGAAATGCTCGTAAAGCAGAAAAAATATATATATGTGTATACAAAATAGGCCATCTCAGATGTGGATAACTGAACTGCAACTCAATCATTCTGAAGGTAGCATATATACAATGTACAAAAACAGGAAATAACTACAGTTGGTGGGAGGCAAAACTTTCAGATGCCGAAAACAGAAATCCTCATTAACCAAAGGGATCTTGTTTTTGCAGGAAGAAATCAACTTTTATTTTTCCAAGATTTTTATAACTTATTTTTCCTAGAACACAGCATTAAAGAAAGAAAATTTGTTGGAAAACTTCAATGGCAATAAGCACAAAAAAGGCTTGCATTTATCTGAAGGCCAAGGAAACACTGTTACAACACAGTTAAAATGCTAAATTTACAGTCAGAAGGCTTATGGGTCAAATTCTGTCTTTGCCAGAAAATTTAGTACCTGTATGACCTTGCTACTACATCATTTCACCATTCTAGGCCTCATTTTTTCTTTTTTAAATTAAATTTTATGTTTATTTTTAGTTTACATCATTCATTTCCACAAGATTTTGAGTTACAAATCTTCTCATCTTTCCCCTACCCACCACCCCAAAACAGCGATCTCACTGTATACCCCACTCCCTGAATCTGCTCTCTCCTATATCCTCCCCCATTCCCCACTGACTTTCTGGTAAGGCAAGATAGATCTCCATCCCCCAGTGCTCTTATATCTCATTTCCCAGATACATGTATAAAATAATCATGACAAAAATAAAATTTTTAAACATTTGATTTTAAAACTTTGAATTCTAGACTCTTTCCCTTCCCCTTGTCACCCACCCTTATTGGGAATATAAGCAATTCAATAAAGGTTGTATGTGTGTAGCTACACAACACATTTCCATAGTGGATATACTGTGAAAGACTGACTATTGTTCTATTCTCTTGTTGTATTCTTGTTCTATTCTCTACTCTGATCCTGTCCCTTTTCAAAAGTGTGGGCTTCTAACTACCCTCCCCCCAACTTGCCCTCCCCTCCATCATCCCCCCTCTCATCCCCTCCCCCTCTACTCTCCTGAAGGGCAAGATACCCAAGTCATTCCTTCCCTAAGCCAAATTCAATGAGAGTCAGGTTGACCCATTCCCTTTTACCTTCCTGTTCTTCCCCTCCATTGTAACAGTTTTCCCTTGCCTCTTCTCTCCCTATCTCCTCTCACTGTATTCCTCTCTCATCTCTCAATTTCACCTTTTAATTATCATCCCTTCCTATTCAATTGACCCTGTGCCCTCTATCTATGTAAACCTGTACACATATAAATACACACACATATGTATTAATACGCCCATATACCCTCCTATATATATATATACATACTCACACACATACATATATATTCCCTTCACCTATCCTCATACTGAGAAAAGTTTCATAAGTTATAATTATTGTTTTTCCACATAGGAATGTAAATAGTTCAACTCTGATAAGTTCCTTATGATTTCTTTTCCCTGTTTACCTTCTCATGCTTCTTGTATCTGAATGTCAGATTTTCTATTCAACTCTTTTTTTCATCAAGAATGCTTGAAAGTCCTCTATTTCATTGAATGACCATATTTTCCTCTAAAACATGATACTCAAGTGTAGCAGAGTAGGTGATCCTTGGTTTTAATCCCAGCTCCTTTGACCTATGGAATATCATATTCCAAGCCCTTCTATCCCTCAATGTAGAAGCTGCCAGATCCTGTGTCATCCTGATTGTGTTTCCACAATATTCAAATTGTTTCCTCTTGGCTGCTTTTAATATTTTCTCCCTGACCTGGGAACTCCGGAACCTGGCTATAATATTCCTAGGAGTTTTCTTTTGGGGATCTTCTTCAAGAGGTGGTCAGTGAATTCTTTCAACCTCTATTTTGCCCTCCGATTCTAAAACATCAGGACATTTTTCCTTGAGAATTTCTTGAAGGATGATTTCTAGGTTCTTTTTGTGATCATGGCTTTCAGGTAGTCTATTAATTTTTTTAATTATCTCACCTGGATCTATTTTCCAGGTCAGTGGTTTTTTCAATGAGGTATTTCACATTGCCTTCTATTTTTTCATTTGTTTGGGTCTGTTTAATAATCTTGATTTCTCATAAAGTCATTAACTTCCATTTGCTCCAATCTAATTCTGAATGAATTATTCTCTTTAGTGACCTTTTGAGATTTTTTTTCCATCTGGCAAATTCAGCTTTTTAAGGCACTCTTCTCCTCATTGTCTTTTTGGGCCTCCTTTGCCATTTGAGTTAGTCTATTTTTTAAGGTTTTATTTTCTTCAGTCAGGCTGTTGACTCTCTTTTCATAATTTTCTTGCATCATTCTCATTTCTCTTCCCAATTTTTCCTCCACTTCTCTTATTTGGTTTTCAAAAACCTTCTTAAGCTCTTCTATGGCCTGTAACCAGCTCATATTTTTCTTGGAAGCTTTTGGTGCAGGAGTTCTGACTTTGTTGTCTTCCTTCTGTTCCATGCTTTGATCTTTTTTGTCCCCAAAAAAGGAATCCAAAGTTGGATTGCTATGCTTGCTTTGCTTCCTTTGCTTGCTCATGCTGCCATTCAACTGCTTCACTTTTGAGCTATTTATCACAGTAGAACTCTGCTTCCAGAGAGGAGAGCTTTGTCCCAAATAGTTGGAGTTTTCACAGCTGCTGGAGCTGTGGAGTTGAGTGCCCTCTCAGAAGCCTCCACTGGCTCTGGCACCTGGTCACACACCCCAGGACTTCCACTCAAGATAGCGATCCAGATCCAAACAGGTTAAAGTAAGAGCAATTACCCCTCAAAATGGTCATTTGATCCCCCTACATTCTGCAGGCCAGGATCTCTGAAGCAGCCACGCAATGACGGCTCCACAACTATCATGCCTCAGCCACTTCCCCCTCTGGGGGCAGAGGCTAGACCACATTCTCAGTCCCGCTGTTCCCAAAGACCACATTGACCTTTTACTTTGCCCTTGGCATTTATGGGTTGGTAATTCTGGAAACCACCACAGCTGCTGGTAATTCACTCTCCAGAAGTCCCTCTACCCACTGCTGGTCAGGGTTGCCGTGGGGCTAAAACTGCGGGTTCATGCAGAGCTGGGCTCTGCTCCCAGCATGCTGCTATGGATCCTTCCTGTTCACCTGCCAGGCTGCCTTCAGCAGGAGGTTTGTTTCTCTCTCACACTTTGTGGGTTCTATAACTCTAAGGTTTGTTTAGAGTCATATTTTATAGGTATTTGAGGTGGTTATGGGGGGAATCACATGGAGTTTTCCTGCTTCTACACCGCCATCTTGGCTCGTAGGCCTCAATTTTTTCAACTACAAAAATGAGGGGGTTAGATTACATGACCACTAAAGGTCCTCCCATTGGTAAGTCTGTGATACAAGGGCTATCAGCCTCACAAGGTTGGCAAAGACCAAATAGCTCAGATGTAAAAATGCTTGGGTGGCAAGGACTCTTATGTCTCTCGGGTCCTTTCCCAGTGTTAGATCTATCATCCTATTATCATTATGCTTGTTACAGAAGGCTGGGGTGCTAAAGGACTAGCATAAAATTCTTCAGAAAGATACAGAGTTAGAGTACCTAGAGCTACTGATTATCAATACAGCTCTCCCAGATAACCTAATAGTTTCACCAGATAATACATTCTTTATGCTGCTGCCAATAAGGATGCCATGTTGACATGCAGATTATATGCTTTAAAGTTTGCAAAGCATTTTATACATAATTTCCTCTGATCAGAGCAATCCTCCAATAACATACCCCTGGGTGCCTTAGTTTTCTCTCAAACATCCTATCATGACTTCCCATTGCCTAATGAAGGAAATAATAACTTATCTGGGTGCTCTAGGATATGACTCCCCCCTACCAAATGCTGCAGTTGGAAAAGGCCTTGAAACAGGAAAGTGATGTTGGAGATGAGGAAAAACTGGAACATTAGCATTGCTGGTGGAGTTATGAATTGATCCAACCATTCCGGAAAACAATTTGGAACTATGCCCAAAGGGCTATAAAAAATGTGCATACTCTTTGACCCTGCAATACCGCTTGTATGTCTGTACCCCAAAGATATCATAGAAATGGGAAAGGAACCCACATGTACAAAATATTTATAGCAGCTCTTTTTGTGGTGGTCAAGAATTGGAAACTGAGGGGATATCCATCAATTGGGGAATGGTTAAACAAATAGCAGTATGTGAATGTAATCAAATATTATTGTTCCATTAGAAATGATGAGTAGGCAGACTTAGAAAAACCTGGAAAGACTTACATGAACTGGTGCTGAGTGAAAAAAGCAGAACCAGGAAAACATTGTTAAAGAGTAACAGCAACACTGTGTGATAACCAGCTTTGATAGATTTAACTCTTCTCAGCAATGCAATGATCTAAGAAAATTCCAAAAGATTCATGATGGAAAATGCTATTCACATACAGAGAAAAATCTATGGAGTCTGAATGCAGATCAACGCATACTATTTTCTCTCCCTTTTGGGGGCCTAAGGGATGGGAGTTTCTTTCTCACAGTTTTTCCCGTTGATTCTAATTCTTCTTTACAACCTATATCAGATTGTACACCATCTTGAGGAGGAGCAAGAGAAGGGAGAAGAAGGAAGTAGGGAAGAGGGAGAGAAAATTTAAAACTCAAAATTTTATAAAAGTAAATGTTGAAAACTAAAAATAAATTAATTAATAAATATTTTTAAATTAAAATTTTTAAAAAGGTCCTTGAATTTTAAGTCAAAGCATTTAGATTCAAATCTTGACTGTGCAACTTACCACTTAATCTGTGTGATCTTGGGAGTAGACAAATAATTTCACCTATAGCATAGAGTCCAATAATTGGATTTAAAGCTGGAAGGAACCTGTAAGGTCTAGTCCAACACCATTATTTTACAGATAAAGTACTGAGGCCCAGAGAAGTTAAATGAATTCCCTAACATCTTACAGGTGGCAGAACCAAGATTTGAACTCAGGGCCTCTGACTCCAATAAAATATAGCCAATGTTCTTTCAACTTCAACATTCTGACCCACTTTTCTGGGACTTTAGGTTCCTCAACTATAAAATGAGAGGGAGAGTTTGGAGGATGGGGGAATAGACTCTATCTTCTCTAAAGTCCCTTTTCAACTCTAGAACTCATCCCTACCTTCAAAGCCGCTCTATTCAGATCACCTTGGAAAAACCTATTTCAGAGGGTCCTGGAGAAGAAATGGCTATTTCACAAATTCACACAAATTCACACAAAGGGCTATTTCTTGTTTAAGAGGGGTCTATGGATTATGGTGGTGGACTATGGAGAGACACCCAAGTAGGCACTTAATACATGTCTGTTGGATTAATGAATGGATAACATAATAAAGTTTTAAAAGTCTCATTACCCAAAAAAGATGCTGTGCATACCTGTTGGTATCTTATATTTTCCAGACCATCCCTAGTCCAGAAAAAAGTCTTACCTTTTTTCCTATTAAACTGCGTTTGTACAAATGATGAAGAAACACACATCTCTTCTGGGGTCAGAAGTGCTACATGAGGTACAGCTTACTGCATACGTTGTCAGTTGCAGGTTTAAATCTGTTTGATTTTGCTCAGCTGTTTTTCTTTGTTATAAGAGAAGACTCTACTGGGGTAGGAAAGGTAGCATGGGGACTACTGGGAACTACCAAGGTTATAAGGCACAAAAAATGTCAATAAAACATGAAAGAATTTTTTTAACTGGGTCTGTTCTCCATGGATCTATGCCTTTCTTTTTATGTTTCATGTGTAAATCTACATCAAATCTCTCTTTTGAATTGTTATTAAATGTCAATGGCATGAAAATTACAGTGCTAAGTATACTACAGAGCATTTGATTTCATGACTTGGTAACACCCTGTTCTTTAACCCAATAGTTTAAATACCATGAACAGAGAAAATTTCAAGAAATCTTCTAAAAGAATCTTCTAAATCTTCTAAAAGAATCTTCTAAATAAGATATGGTTGATGTCTTGATGGTGAAAGAATCACTTAAGAACTACAGCTTGTCATCTGTCTGCATAATCATCTACAGTCAGATTTACATGGCAATGATTTGGTACATCATTGAATTATTTTATTTAAATAACACAAATGTCTGGGGTTAATTAATTATGCTTTGATTTACTTTATAAGAGTGATTCCATGCAAATCAGAGGAAAACATCTGAGGAAGAAGATCACTTCTCTACACAGGAGACTAGTCAATCACAAGTTTCTAGTCACAGCTCCCTCTTCATTACCTATAGCTATAGAGTGGGGGGAAGAGTAGCAAGTCAATGCCATAGAATACAAAACCATGTAACTTCTCTCTGATGATTCAAAAGTAGCAAAAGATGATTCGTGATTCTGAATAAATTCAGCATTATGGTATCACCACACTGTAGAGGTGCTAAAGCTTCCATTAATGGAACACTTCAGATTTTAGTGAAGTAAACAATCACATTAACACCAGAAGAGATGTAAAAGTGAGAGACATCCATAATATAAACAATGGATAATGTCTGGGGAGAATTGAGATTTGGGTATACTTCTGTTCAGTGAGTCTGAAAAGAGCAGAGAGACTACAGAAGAGTAGACTTATAATGAAATTTAAGACAAGAATAGTGATGTAACAGCTCTATAAGATGTAAAAGAAAAATGCTTCCCGGAAAACACATCTCGGTTTCTCCCCACATATCAGCAGAGATGAGAATCACTCAATTAATTTTGTTATTTTCAATGCACAATCCCAGGCAAGTGCCTGCTACCTGCAAGATTACTCTACTTAGACTTGCTCTCAGGATCAAAAAGAAAGGGTCCTAGGGTATATTAGTATACTAGCTTCATGAGTATTGCAAATGTAAAGAGTAAAAAAGTTCATTTGAAATGTATAAAGTTAATAAAATGCTCTAAGAAAGACCTTGGACAAGTTGCTTAACCTCCATGGGTCTCCATTTTCTCAACTGTAAAATCAAAGAGCTGTTCTAGACCAGTAGTGTCAAACTCAAATAGAAACAGAGGTCACTTAACTGTTCATAAGGATTCCCGTAAGCCACTTACTGACTCAGTACATAGGTATAAATTTCTTTATAAATTTCTTTTCTTTTTATTAACAGACACACTGAAATCTGATAAGAACTATGTTTTCAGCTGGTTCAGGCCAACTCTGGAGTGTCGGGGGGGGGGGGGGGCGGGGCGGGGGTTGACACCACTGGTCAAGATCATATGATCATAGATTTAGCACTGGAAGGGACCTAGGAAGCTAAATTCTTAAGTTCAATCCCCTCATTTTATGTATAAGATTAATGGGACAAATGGAAGTTAAGTGACTTGCATATAGTCACACAGCTAGTGTCTCAGACAGGATCTAATCCCAGGTCTTCCTAACTACCAGTCCTGTACTCTATGTTATGTCATCTCCCAGTATTAGATCAACCTCTACTGACACTCCTAGTTGTACAATTCTATAATCCCAACTTTAAAGTATCCTGGCCAGCAGGGCTAACTTTGTTGCTTTGGATCAGTTGTATACCATAGTAACATACACTGTTGATTGGTCATAAGCATGAAATGGGTACACAGGCCAAAAAAGAAAAACAGAAAAATAGCCATTGGTCTCACAGAAATTCCGTGGAAGCAGGACTGTTCTAGAGAACTGGTCGTTAAAATGGCAACAGTACAATTTCATATCGCCCATGTAAGGCAATTATACAATCACACCACTCACTGAATCTACTTATTTCAACAGAACTAGATTAAAAAGCTTATCCCAATAACTGAGTATTACCTATGGCAACTGAATCAGAGACAAAATTGCAAATATTAACATGCTCTTTGTTTATGTGACAGTGGCCACCAACCAGAGGACAGTCTTCTTATGTATATATGAAAAAGTCATATTCTTATCACAGGAGAGATCTTCTGCATCCTGGTCATAAGTTATACAGCCATGAGCATAGAATAATGGCTCGTACAAAAGGCATCATCAAGAAACATACATTATCAGAAAAGAAGGTAGGGTAGTCATAACACGTGTGAGGTACAATAGGAAGCCTGAGGGTCACATCAAGTATCCACAAAATATCAAGATAGAATAGGGACGCAACCTAGATTCAAGGAATCCATGACTGTGACTGGTGCAAAAAATTATGCATCTTTATTTCAATATTGTTTAAATATTCTTTGTTTCAATTTAATTTGCTTTGTAATCTTATATGTTTTATTTTATATATTTAAAAATATATTGAGAAGAGGTCTAGGACATAACACACACACGTGCACATGCACACACACAAACATACACAAACACATATACATACACACACAAAGAAAACCCCTGACTAGAGTAAAAAGCTTTCATCACACTGGATAAATTTTTTATAGATTTGTACAAAGACATGAACAAGGACCACACTAGATAAGGATTACAATCTACTTCAGGGAAGGGAGTATATACAACATCCAGAGAAATATTACACATAGACACAAATATTGATTCCTTTCCTCTAATCTTTCACTTTTCATATACTGTGTTCTATTGTTGAATTTAATTATAGCCATTTAATCTCGTCTCCCAAAAATAGATATTAAGTTCCTTTAAGGCAGGAACCAAATCACACATTTTCTAATTTCTCCCACAGAGCCTTTCATAATGGTAACTAACTAACTACACACACACACACACACACACACACACACACACACACACACACAGTAGGTATCCCATAAATATCTGTTAACTGAATTTCTCTTCTTTACAAAAAAAAAGTTCTAAAAACATGTCATAAGTTAAGACTAACAAATTTTTTTGGCTGATTAGTTGTGTCAGCAACCCCATTTGTGGTTTTCTTAGTAAAGATACTGGAATGGTTTGCCATTTCCTGCTCCAGTTCATTTTACAAATGAGGAAACTGAGACAAATAGGATTGTGTGACTTGCCCAGGGTCACACAGTTACAAATTATCTGAGGCTAAATATGAACTCAGGTCCTCCTGGCTCCATGACTAGCACTTTATCCACTGTGCTACCTAGCTGTCCAAGACTAACAATTATCAGAGATCAAAGAGATTTTTTTTTCATTAACCTGCTATCCTTCCTACATGACTACTAATCCATCAGTCAGGCATACGTTTTTAATTCTTTTTCTAGTTGTGATTTTTTTTACCTTATCCACCCTTTTCCCTTCTCCTTACCTCCTTAAATTAAGATCACCCAACTGTAGACCATTAAGATTATCACAGGAGAGATCTTCTGCATCCTGGTCATAAGTTATACAGACATGAGCATAGAATAATGGCTTGTACAAAAGGCATCATCAAGAAACATACATTATCAGAAAAGAAGGTAGGGTAGTCATAACACGTGTGAGGTACAATAGGAAGCCTGAGGGTCACATCAAGTATCCACAAAATATCCTTTTCTTCCTTTTCTTCCTTTTCTTAGATTCCAATTTGCACAACAAATTACCTAAATGGGGAGCAGTCAGATAGGAAACAGGAAATTTCACCAGCTCGATCATAAACATGATACTTTTCTTCTACCCAGTCCCTTTTATTCCCAAGAAATTCTAAGTAGTTTCAAAGAGAGTAATAGAAATAGAGGCTATCCAAGAGGCCAACGCAAGAGGACGATCTCAGTGATGCTGAGCTGACTGTGGCTGAAAAGACTCAGACAGCATACACAATCCCTTTCAACAGTGTATAAATATTAAGACTATCATTTGGTTTGCAACTGAGAAATATGTTTTCAACCCTGTCTTTGACACAGTTTATCAAAGCTTCATTTCTAATGTCTTCAGACCCCATTTTGTTTGCTATTATTTCTCAGCTATCTAAAGCATTTAAGATAATTAACATGGGGAGCTAAGATGGCAGAGTAGAAACAGGATTTCCCTGCAGCTCAGGCTTCCACCTCTTCCAACACATGTAAAAAATGACTAAACAAATTTTAGAGCTACAGAACCCACAGAGTGACAGAGAGAAAACAAATCTCCCACTGAAGACAGCCCAGCAGGAAGGGTCTATCACACTGAGCTGGGAGCCTAGCCTAGTCCCATGTAAGCCACGCGGTTTTGACCCCAGGGCAACCCCCCCCCCCCAGCAGTGTCCAGAGTAGACTACAGGAGAGTGAATCACCAGTAGCTGTAGCAGTCTCCAGACTTTTCAACCCATAAACGCCAAAAGCAAGTAAAAGTTCAGTCAGGAACTCTGTTGGAAGAGGGGGTTGGAAGAGCACAATCTGGCCCCTCCTCCCTGGAGCAGAGATGTGGCAGCCCCAGATACAGCAACTTGCCTGCCTCCAGAACTCCTGGCCCAAAGACTGTAGGGGGACGAAGTAACCACTCAGAGAGTAATCACTCTTGCTTTGACCTGTGCGGATCTGGATCGCTGTCTTGGGTAGAGGTCCTGGGCTGTGTGGTCAGGTGCCAGAACTTGAGGGAGCTACAGAGAAGGCACCCTCCCAATAGCTCCAACAGCTGCAAAAACCCCAGAGATTTGGGACAAAGTTCTATCCATTCTGAAAGCAGAGTTCTACAGTGGCAAAGAGTTCAAAAGTCAAGTAATTGAGTAGCAACATGAGCAAGCAGAAAAAACGCAATCCTACCATACATTCCTTTTTCAGGGACAAAAAGGATCAAAGCATGGAACAGGAAGAAGTCAACAAAGTCAGAACTCCTTCATCAAAAGCTCCCAAGAAAAATATGAACTGGTTACAGGCCATGGAGGAGCTCAAGAAGGATTCTGAAAATCAAGTAAGAGAAGTGGAGGAAAAATTGGGAAGAGAAATAAGAATGATGCAATAAAATCAAGAAAAGCAAGTCGACAGCCTGACTGAAGAAAATACCTTAAAAAATAGACTAACTCAAATGGCCAAAGACACCCAAAAAGCTAATGAAGAGAAGAATGCCTTAAAAAGCCAAACTGCCAGATGGAGAAGGAATTTCAAAAACTCACCAAAGAGAATAACTCCTTCAAAATTAGATTGGAGCAAATGGAAGCTAATGACTTTATGAGAAATCAAGATACTATAAAACAGATCCAAGTGAATGAAAGAATAGAAAGCAATGTGAAATATCTCATTGGAAAAACTGCTGACCTGGAAAATAGATCCAAGAGAGATAATTTAAAAATTATTAGACTTATCTGAAAGCCATGATCAAAAAAAGAGCCTAGACACCATCTTTCAAGAAATTATCAAGCAAAACTGCCCTGCTATTCTAGAAGCAAAGGGCAAAAGAGACATTGAAAGAATTCACTGATGGCCTCTTAAAAAAGATCCCCAAAAGATAATTAACATGTACACTCACTGTTCTCTAAAATGAAGTATATGGAGCACTGCATTTTACAGAGAAAAATATATTATTAGTGCCTCATAATCAGAATGGTTAGACATCATTATACATGAAGTCTATGTGGACAAGTGAGAAAAATGCAGCATACCTGTAATCTGAAGGATGTAACAATGAGATAACAATCAAACGAGTACCAAAAAAAAATTTTTGTTCATTTGCAGTCACTATAAACTCAATAGTAAGTATTTAAAGACAAAAGTCCCTCCATAAGGATGTGTTCGATTGCTTAATTCTGACTTTAAGCCAATAGCTAAACAACCTAGGTCACAAATGATTCTTAGTCATTTTTCACCCTGAGTTTTAAGAGATCACTTATTTTGTCAAGGAGTTTTACTCTCATTAAAATGTTGTTTTTTTAAAAGCTAAAATACCATACTGGGACACAGTAACCTTTAAAACTTTTGAAAATACATCAATTTTTTTTTTCAATTCTGACTTTTCAGTACTCTAAGCTAAAGACTGAACCTGTAATTTCACTGATGTAGGAGAAATACTAGATGATGGAATTCTCTCAACCAATAAATGTGAGCACATTCTCTGCAATTTATAATATTAGAAAACTACCTACAGCACAGAGAGGATATGTGACTTGCCCAGAATTACATGGGTATTATGTGTCAAAAGAAAGACTTGAACTCAGGTCTTCCTAGCTCTGAGATCAATTTTCTATCAATTATGCAATGTGATTTCTCAGAACACACTCCAAAACAAAATCAGCTGTTTCAAAACTGAATTTCTCTCCCTGTATCTCTAGTTGAAGACATATCTTTCACTCACAAAACCAATGGAAGTCATTTAAAATTGTGTGACAACTCCTTAAGTGAAATAAATGTCCATAGCAATGCAGTTCCCTTTTCTATGGGAGAGCACAGGTCTAACAAGGGCAGAGGCTTCAATCAACATTTAACATAGATTGTCTTAGAAGACTACTCAAAATGCCATTTCAATAGGGAATTTTCTGAACACAGTCTAGATCAGAAATCTTTATTGTCAGGTCCTGGAAATTCAGAGAAGTATAAGGTCTAAATTCCATCCTCAGGCCTCTATAGATACACCAATGTCAGATCTAGAAAGGCCTTTAAAGGTTAGCTAATCCAACCCCCTTTATTTTACTGATGATCCACAGAAAGCCCAAAGAACCCAGATCTTCTAACTCCCAAGTCTGGTAATCTTTCCACTAAAAATTTCTTCTATATAAATATAAACTATTTATTAACATTTATCATCATCATCATCATCATCATTATTATTAACTCAAATCTTTCTTCAGTCTTAAAAATGCTATTAATGCTTCCTAAAAGAAAAGTAGCCATCTTTAAAATGAAATAAGCATTCTACATGTGATCTTGGGAACCTCTTAAGCTACATAATCTTTTGAGAATGAAAAAATACTGAACATTCTTTGCATTCATTTACAAAGGGAAGAATAAGTTGGCTGTCCAGATTCAAGTTTGGTTCAAAAAACTGTATTACTTGGACAGTTAACTTTTTCCTCTTTATATGTCAGAATTGAAAGTTTAGTGAATAGACTGCTATGGCTGTGAGCTAGTCTAATTCTACAAATGACACTACTAATTATATCATTCATAAAAATTTTCAAGAATTCAATATGTAATTTCCAAAACTTCTCTATTGGTTTTTAATACAATTTACCATGGTTATCATTAGCAAAAATGGATATATATATATATATATATATCTCCAATGGATATATATCTATATATATATTATATATTATATTATATTATTATTATATTATTATTATAATATATTATATTATATATAATATTATATATAATATAATAATATAATATAATAATATATTATATTATTATTATATATTATATTATATATATAATATATATAGATTATATAGATTATATATATAAATGGATATATATATATATATATGTGAATATATATATATATATATATATATATATATATATATATATATATATATATATATATATCCAATGCCACTGTGGTGAGACTAGAAATCATCTGTTCTTGAAGGGTTTATAAGGTAAATAATTCTGTCTCAAATATATGTCAAATACAGATTTAATTAACAAAAGTTTCAGAGAACTGAGTCAACATTCAAAGACAGACATCAATAGTGACCCAAACTATGGAAATATCCAAATATATCAAGGTATTTCTTCTCAGTGACTATAAAAGTATTCTCTCTTGTCATACAAGGGGGTATATATTAATATGACACATGATAAACATAAATCTATAACATTTTCTATGAAGAGATCTCTAGGCTATTTAAGGTACTGACGGCAAAGGTCAAGAACAGGGAAGAATACGAGTAACTTTTGCTCCTTTCAAAGATCTGTGTAAGATTAAGTTAACCTCAGGAAAACATCCCTGAAATAAATTGTTTGGCTTTCAAAAAAGGGGGGTGGTACTAAAAGGTAGGAGCTTCCTGAACCTTTACCTTATGGACTGAACCATGATTAAAGCCTAGTGGAAAAGTTAGAAGACCTGGATTGGCATTCCAACTCCAACATGTACATGGCAGTATTATTACCCTGAGTTTTCTCAACTGTAAAATGGGGGTGGGGGGGTAGAGCCAAGATGGCGGAGTAGAAACAGCTCATCCAAGCCACTCTGCCCCCAGATTCCCCCCAAACTATGTAAAAGGGGACTCTAAACAACTTCTGGAGCCCCAGCACCCACAGAATGACACAGAGAAGCTAACCTCCCACTGAGGACAGCCCAGCAGCCCTGCAGGAAGGACCAGCGCAGCGGTCTGGGAGCTGGCAGTGCGCAGCGCACAGAGCGCGGGAAGCCGAGCCAAGCCGGAGCTGAGGTCCCCGTGAGCCGAGGTTTTAGCCCCAGGACACCAGGGCCAACAGCCAGCTGGAGGAACCCCAGAACACCAGGAGCTGTGGCGACTCCAGAATTATCAACATAGACATGCCTAGGACAAAGTAAGAGGTTAGTGTCCTATGGACTTTGGGACCTGTATTTGGGGAATGCATCAGCTTCCTCCCCTGGGGGCTAGAAGCCGCTGAGGAGACACTCCATTTTGTAGTTTTCAGACGCAGCTCCAGCTCCTGGCCTGCAATTAATTGTAGGGAGATCCAGCGATCAGTCTTGGGGGGTAATCGCTCTTGCTTTAACCTCCCTGGATCTGGATTGTGTTCTAGGGTGGAAGTCATGGGTGGGTTTACAGCTTGCCAGAAACGGAAGTTGCCCCCAACACGTTCGGGACGAAAATTCTTCTAGCTGGCCTTAAAGCCATAGTGTGGCAACAAGCCCAAAAGTCAAGCAATTAAGTGGCAACATGCCAAGGCAAAGGAAACAGAAAAATGCAACCCTAGACTCCTATTTTTGGGGCATAGAGCGGGAAAAGGACTGTGAGGTCAGAAGTCCTGCTCCAAAAGCCCCAGGGGAAAACATGAGCGGGTTGCAGGCCATAGAGGACCTTAAGAAAGACTTTAAAAATCAAATAAGAGAAGTGGAGGAAAAATTGGAAAGAGAAATGAGAAGGATGCAGGAAAAGCATGAAATGAGGGTCAATAGCCTGACTGAGGAAAACAACACCTTAAAAAATAGACTAACTCAAATGGCAAAGGAGGCCCAAAAGGGCAATGAGGAGAAGAATGCCTTAAAAAGTCAAATTTGCCAGATGGAAAAAGAATCTCAAAAGTTCACTGAGGAGATTCATTCCTTCACAGTTAGACTGGAGCAAATGGAAGCTAATGATTTTATGAGAAATCAAGATGCTGTTAAGCAGATCCAAACAAATGAAAGATTAGAAGGCAATGTGAAATATCTCATGGGAAAAACTACTGACCTGGAAAATAGATCCAGGAGAGACAATTTAAAAATTATTGGACTACCTGAAAGCCATGATCAAGGAAAGAACCTAGAAATCACCCTTCAAGAAATTCTCAAGGAAAACTGCCCTGATGTTTTAGATCCAGAGGGCAAAATAGAGGTTGAAAGAATCCACTGATCACCTCCTAAAAAAGATCCCAAAAAGAAAACTCCCAGGAATATTATAGCCAGGTTCCAGAATCCCCAGATCAAGGAGAAAATACTACAAGCAGCCAGGAAGAAACAATTTCAATATTGTGGAAACACAATCAGAATAGCCCAGGACCTGGCAGCTTCTACACTGAGGGATCAAAGGGCATGGAATATGATATTCCAGAGGGCAAAAGAACTGGGAATGAACCCAAGGGTCACCTACCCAGCAAAACTGAGTATTTTGTTTCAGGGGAAAATATGGTCATTCAGTGGAATAGAGGACTTTCAAGCATTCCTGAGGAAAAAACCAGAATTGAATAGAAAATTTGACATCCAGACACAAGAAGGAAGAGATGCCTGAGAAGGTAATCAGTGAAAAGAAATCAAAAGGAACTTATCAAAGTTGAACTATTTACATTCCTATATGGAAAAGCAATAACGGTGACTGATGATATCTTTCTCACTATGAAAATAATGGAAGAAGGGTGTGTGGTCATATGAGTACATATGTGAATGTGTGTGTAGATGGTTACAGTTATATATGGATAGAGGGCATAGGTCGAATTTGTTGGGGAGGGAGAATACTCAAGGGATGAAATTATGAGGTGAGAGAGGAAAGTGGCAAGAGGAGATGGGGAGAGACAGGGTAGGGTATAGGATAAACTATCTTATGTAGAAGAAGCAAGGGGAAGTGGTTGTAAGGGGGGGAAGAACAGGAAGGCAAAAAGGCAAAACCGCATTCTCATTGAATTTGGTTCAGGGAGAGAATGACATACATGCTAAATGGGATATCTCAACCTGCAGCAGAATAGAGGGAAGGGGGATGAGAGGAGGGAAGATCGATGGGAGGACATCCTTGGGGGGAGGGGTGGTTGGAAGTACCCACTATAGAAGAGGGACAGGATCATGTGGAGAATGGACCAGGTGGGGGGTGGGATGAGTGGGAGGGAATTGTAAGCAGCCTTGTACAATATATCTACTATGATAATGTTTTGCAAAGCTAGACATGTACAACATATACTGAATTACTTATCTCCCCAGAGGGAATGGGTGGCAAGGGAGGAAGGAAATGGATCTGAAAGTCGAGGTCTTAACATTAAATGTTTCAAATATATATAAATACTATTATTAATAAAAAAAATAGATTCCTAAAAAAAAAATTAAAATGGGTGTGGTACTGGAGCATAAAAAGTCAACCTCAGTGTCATGATAACCTTATGAAGCTCTAACACATAACAGCTGTGTAACACTGCAAAATCATAACCTCTTAGAGCTCTAGTATATAATAATAATAATAATAATAATAACATAATACGATATATTATGTTGTGGCAAGTCTAGCCCAACTCCATTATTTTGCTCTTTGCCCTTTCTCAGAAAACATGACAACTGTAAGTGGGAAAAGAGGAATTCAAAGAAAGAAGAAAATAAATTCACAAAAAAGGCCCAATTTTCACTATACATTTCCAAAAGAAACCAATTCTGTCAGGTTATGAAAAGTCATCAGAATCCACTGAGCTGTATATGTTTAATCTTGATTGCTACTTAATCAACTGACTCTGGTTATAAATTATCAGTATCCATTTGGGGGTACCAAAACAGAAAATCCACAGGAGATAAAATTTTTCAGATCTTTGAAGACAAAGATCTTTTGTATACAAGAACAGGCAAGAAAATTAAGTCTGACATTTTCCACAATTAAATGTATTTCTTCTTAAAATTTCACATCAGTGATGCAGAATAAAGTAATTAGGACCAAGAAAACAAGAAGACACAATGACTACCACAACAAAAATTAAACAAAGTCACTAAAAAAAGATCAAAAAACAAATACACAAAACAAGCATGACCACAAGAAGAAACATGAGAAAACAACAGCCTCACTGTACCAGGCACAGACCTGTTTTCTTTACTGATCAATTTTGCTGATATTTTCTTCTTTTTTTATTTAAAAAGTTCTATTTGTTATATGGGATGGTTCTCCAGGAGGGAGAGGAATATGAGAAAAAATTCTGATGATAAAAAAACAAGGTACCAATAAAAATTTATTGTTAAAAGATGACAATTAATTCACCTGCATAATAAGTGCAAATACTGTTCCTATTGGATATGCACTTGTTTAATCACTTCAAGTACATCAGTCACAGTTTTCAAAGGTACAAATCACTGTGTTCAGAACTCCATTAATGTGTAAGTTCAGGATTCCAACACATTCACCATTTTCTTTTAGAGCTTTGTCAAAGGAACAGGCCCAGTCTTCAGATGTGTCCTGTTTCAAGGCTTCTAGTTTGGCACAAGTTCAAACCTACCTTCATGAAACTTAACCTAGATGGTCAAGTGCTATGTCAATCACAATTAAAAGATGAAGTCACAACTTAAGATCACCTCCACACCCAAGGGGAAGAATATGGTACGTGAAAAGAGACATGGTAAATGAAAGAACCACTCCCTTAAAATAAAGGCAATTACACTATGAGGTCCACCTAACATGTGTTTGTGCAGGCAAGACCTGAGGAGTAGGTTCTATGTGAGCAATAAGGGACAAGAAGATGATTTCAAGAATGAAGTCCGCCACAGTTCCAAGTTAAAGGCCCTCAACCTGCTTCTCCTGTAGCTCCTGCTCTGTAACAACTAGTCACATTTACAAAGCCCTTTCATCACAGGAGTCACAGCCTGCTGCTCTTCCAATTTTGTATTCATTAGCCACACAGTAGCACCGTCAAAAATACAGGGAAGTTACCTAGAACAAGGCACACTTGCCCCAGAATCAAGAATTCCTGGTACCAGTGGGGAAATTTTAATCACAGACAATATTTATAACTGGAAGTTTTATCAGGTCTGAGAAATAATCTTCTTTTTTGAATAATTGTTTGTACAGTTAAACCTTTCCTGACTTCTAATAAAAGAGTGGTTATAACTATGCCATGTCCACATTATGGTATACATGATATGCTATATCCATATGTTTTGTGAAAAGAAATATCAATTTCAAAGCTAAATGGATAATTTGATAAAAAGATTCAGTAATTATATCTAAGGGGATGGACAATTAGACTTACCCAAACTGCTAACAACAGGGACAAACTACAAAACTTATTTGTGGAAAATCTAGTCCTTTCTCTGTGAGTGAAGGGGACTTCATGACTTAGTCCTTTAATTTTTCACAACCATTTCAGGAGTACAGAGGATGAAAGACAGAGATGGAATAAACTTTAAGAGGTCCTCTAGAATAAACTTTTTTATTTTACAGATGAGTCTAAAGAAGCAGAAGGAACATAGAAAAACCAAATTATTAAACTTTAAAGCAGATGGGAACCCTAGGAGTCACAACGAAACATATAATCAGTGGTGTGCTGGAGTAAGTTCATACCACTGAGTCAAATGTTAAATTTTTAATGTGACTATTTACATCACAAATGTAGGCAATTAGAAAAACATGGAAAGGCCTGCATGAAATAATGAAGAGTGAAATGAGCAGAATCAAGAGAATGTTGCATGTGGTAAAAGCAATACTGTTCTAAGAACAACTCTGAATGACTACATCATTTTGAGAATTATAAATACTCAAATTAACTATTAAGGAAGATACTATCCCTATCCAGAGAAAGAACTAATAAATAGAAGTATGTGTAACATGGATTTTATACATATATACATATTAGTGTCTAACAGTAGCCTTCTCTAGGATGGGGTGGGGAAGGAGAAAAAAAATTAAAAAGCAGACATCAGAGAACAAAAACTTATATATCTATGCGCCATATGATATGCTGAGTGATATATATACACACACCCATATATACATATATAAATATGTTTTGCTTATTGCTACAAATGCTATGCTTTATTAAACAATGTTTAGTTTATCACTGAATAGAGTTTAATATAGTACGTGATTAGACCCTTAAAATTATTCACAGCAGTAGTCATAAGGTATGCTGCTGTGATTGGCTTTACAATTTTGGCAAGGAGGATGGGATCACAAAGTATAGTGCCTCTGTTTGTTCCAGAATCCATGGCCATTTAGACTGTAAGGCCAAGGATCCTGGAGGGGTGGAATGTGACAGTAAGCAAAGTAGGAATTTTTGGTGTTTTTCTAGATTAAGTTTTAGCCAGTCAAGTGCCTCTGAGTCTTGCCTTCGACTGAATCAAGAGCCTTTGATTGAATTCAGAGTCTTTAACTAGAAACAGTATATATTGTATTGCTTGGAGGGAGAAGACAGAGTAGAGAGAGGAGCAAAGCTGAGAGAGAGAAGTGAGCGTGAGTAGGCTAGGGGAACTTGCTTGTGGGGAGGCCTAACAGAAAGAATGTTCATGATGTTGTCTGTTGATCTGTGCTAATTTCTTAGACAGAAGCCCCATCTGTTGATCTGTGTTAATTCCTTCGACATAAGCCTTGTCTGTTGGTCTGTGTTAATTTCTCAGAGAGAAGCCCTGTCTGTTGGTCTTTATGAGTGAGTTGAGCTGAAGAATGGAAATCCACCCATGGGAAGGAGGCTTAGCTTAAGTCCTTTTTAAGAGCTGTTAAAGTGAATTGAGATGATGGTACTGGTAATGTATATAAATATTGCTGTAGCCCTGTTAAGATTTGTTTTCCTAGAAACAAGCTGCAGGAAGGAACCCTTGGAGCCTACTATTGGGCAGGGGCTTGAAGTGGAGCAGTCTCCATGAGGTGAGATACAGAACAGTAGCAGAGAGCTGCCTCCATCTGAATCCAAGAGAGAGCTGGGAACAGTCAGCCCACAGAGGAAGAACACAGGGTTTGGAAGTCAGCCTCTAGTCAAGATGAAAGAGGACTTTACTTGGACACTATGTATTAACTGAGGAGACTGTGACTTACTGTGACCTAGGGGGTGCATGGTGTTTGTATTTTCTGCTACCCCTTAAGGATGTGTTGTGCTAGGGAAAACCTTAGCCTGGGACCTCCTGATTTTGGGGATATAATGATATATAATACTGTGTAATGTGTTGTGCTAGGGCAAACCCTAGCCTGTGACCCCTTAGTGTAAAAACAAGTATTCTGGGGAATGTTATTGAATGAAATGATATATCTATGTGTCATAGGATATAGTGTTATTTTGTGTGTGTGTGTGTGTGTGTGTGTGTGTGTGTGTGTATGGAGAGATGAAGAGAGAAGGAGAGGGAGGGAGAGAGAGAGAGATGTTTTGCGTAAGGATTTTGCTATGAACGTTATGCTTTACTGATTTACCAATCTTTAATTTATTGCTGAATAAAGAGTTCATTATACTATGTGATTAGACCCTTAAAATTATTCATAGCAGTGGTCCTCATGTGCACTACCAGGATTGGCTTTACAAGCTTTGAAAACAATATGAATTTATTACAGAGTTTTGTTTTTGTTTTTTAAGTGAACAATATGTAATGGAAATACATGGTTTTATACTGAATTCTCTTTTTTATGTTGTGCTATGTACATTGAAATGTCCTTTTTTTGTCTTTTTGTATTAAAGTTTAAAAAGAATCTTAAAAATTTCAAAAGAAATAGGCAAATTCCCTATCAGGGTTTGATTAATTGTTTTGTGATTATCTAGACTTAAGAAAGTGATGGAGAAAAATGTCAAATGATGCAGATTAAATTTAAAAGTATATCATGGGTGTGTCTCTCCCCCTCCCCCTCCCAGCAAAGAGCCAGTTGTTAAACATTTGCAAGCATATCCATAGACACACTACAGAAAACACTCTCTCCAGAAGCAAGGATCTGTGTTCAGATCTTGCTTCTGTTATATAATCAAGTTACTTACCCATTCTGGGCCTCAGGTTCCTTAATTGTAAAATCAAATGGTTGGACTAGCTTGGGTTCTAAGATACGTTCCAGATCAAGATCTATAATACTATGACCCTCATTTTATGACTGAGAAAACTGAAGCATATTTGTCAGACCTTCCAGAAGCTGAAAGGTAAGAAGTTAAGCTTCTACAGCAAAGGTTCTTACCTTGGGGTCCTGGGTTTGGTTTTTTTGTTTGTTTCTTTAACATTCTGAGGAGGGATGCACAGGCTTCATCAAACAGCCAAAGGGATCCAGAACACACACACACACTCACACACACTCACACACACTCACACTCACACTCTCTCTCTCTCTCTCTCTCTCTCTCTCTCTCTCTCTCTCTCTCTCTCTCTCTCTCTCTCTCTCAAGAAACCTTGCCTAACCTCTAGGCTGGACCTTACCAGGTACTTTTTACTCAACTATGCTAATCAAACACAGCTGCTACCAGGCTACATAAAATCACCCTGAGGAATAGCAGCTTACTTGGGAACCCAGCCAACAATGGAAGGTCATCCTAGAAAACTGTAATCTACGATATGAAAAGTCAAAATGGAACAAGGAATCTGAAACACAACATATCTCCTAACTTCATGGACCTCCTAGCCATGGCAATGCCTTGGAAATTACCTTGTAATCCATTACTTAGGCAGGCCTAGCTACTTTAATGAACAAATCAAGAGATTTTTTTCCTTTTCTGACTGTACTGTACATGTTTTAAAAATCCATTTACTATGTCCTCCTTTACAGTTTTATCAAGCAGGATAAGGAATATTAAAACCTGTCAAGTATCTCACCCAAACCTAATGAAATCAAGGAAGCTATGACTCAAATATTTCCACACCTTATTTTATTTGGCATTCGCTTTGTTCCAAAACAAAGAGAGAACATTTACCTGGCAATTTCCCAGGTACACGTACGTGTACACACACACACACACACACACACACACACACACACACACACACACACACACACACACACACTATTGGCAAGAGAAAAATTATCTATTTCCTCTTCTGTTTATCCATAGCCTACCTATCTTTTAAGGTAGCTAGAGTTTTTCCTGATAGGGCCCACCTACCATGAGTTTTCCCTTTTATTTACTATATTTATCCAATAACTGGCACCTTAATGTTTTGCATGACTTCACATGGATAACTGATATCATACTGTTTGTCTTCTCAGTGGTGGGGGGGTGGAGTATAAATATGGGAGGGCAGAAGAGAATCTAGAAATGAAAATTTAAAGAAAGAATGTGTAAAATAGATAAATAATAAACAATAACTGACACCTTACTACATATAGTCTGTTCTATGTGTACATCACCAAAATTAGAGACAGTACGGCAGAAGAGAGAGTGCCAGTCTTGAAGCCAGAATTGGCTGGATGGACTCAAGACCTGCCTCTAACTTATCAAGGCTGTGTGATTCTGGGCAAGGCACTCAGTGTTCTAAGCAACTAATATTTTAAATTGCAGGGAAGGTGCCAAAATGCATGTTCAGAAGTCTTTTCCTCACCTAGTTGTTCCCTGTATCAATGAAACCAAAGACCCAGTCCCAGTCCTCATTCCAAAGCTCTGGACCCTTATACAAAGTCAGCAAGGTTTCAACTGTGGGCCTAGCACAACATCTTTTAGGTCTGTTACCTTGGACCAGCCTATTTCTATGGCACATCACCAGGTCATCTACAGAGTGATGGATGATTGAGCCACATCAAGAGAAAGAGATGGGAGTCATGGGGTTGTATGTGAAAAGGGTTCAGACATTTGCTACCACCTGGGCAACCTTGGAACACTTCCCTTCACCTCTCTAGGCCTCAGTTTCCTCATTTGTAAAATAAGAATGTTGGAGTAAATGGCTATGGACACAAACCACTTCAATGGTGAGGGTTTTCCCTCCACTGAGCAGATGCAGGTACATTGCTATGCTTTGCCTTCCTGACTTACTGTTTCCAGTTCTTTCTATAAATCCCCAGGGAGTTCCACAAAACACACTGTGTGCCTTTCTGTTACTTTTTTTTTTTTTTGCTGCTTTTTTGGAGGGGGGAAGGTAGGGTAAATGGGGTTAAGTGACCTGCCCAACGTCACACAGCTAGTTTTGTGTTAAGTATCTGAGGCTGGATTTGAACTCAGGTCCTCCTGATTCCAGGGCCGGTGCCCTATTCACTGTGCCACCTAGCTGCCCCTCCCCAGTTACTTTTAATATTTCATGCATATAAATACAGCACTTCAGCTCCAGTACTTTTTAGTTAGTGTGACTTTAGGTAAATTAATGTCTTTCCCTATAATCCCTACAGTATTCTAGAAACACGTAATATTATTATTATCATCATGGAGTAATTCAATGGGATGCCCATAAAATAGTATATTGTATTATAATCAAGGATTTAAACCACTTTGTTCTTCCAGCGTGCACAGTCAGTTCTGTACACAAAAGAAATTGCTCTAGGTGGCGCAGTGAATAGAGCGCTGGCCCTGGAGTCAGAAGGACCTGAGTTCCGAGCCGGCCTCAGACACTTAATCCACACAAACAAAAACCTAGCGGGCCTCGGAGTTGGGATGACCCAAGATCAGATCCGGCCTCAGAAAATAAGCACCCACGCATAAATAATGACTAGCCGTGTAACCTTGAGCAAGTTACTTAACCCCAATTGCTCTAAAAAAAAGAAAAAAAAAGAAATTGCTTTGGGAATAGTGTGAAAGATGGATTATTAAGAAGACAGACTTGAGACAGGGAGGCCAATGAGGAGCCATTAGATCCTAGCTGAGGTGAGGCTAAGTCTGAATTAGGATAGCTGCAGGTGTAGTAAAAAGGAAAAGGTCATCAAGAAAAGATATTTCAAAGTTAGATTTTAAAAAAACTTGAACATAGGAGAGGAAGGTAATGGGCTTCAAGTGTGGATGATGGGGAGGATGTTGGTAACATCATCAGAAATGAGTAATTAAAAATGCAAAATATATCCCAAAAGTGTTAAGCTTAGATTATTACATTAGTCTTACAATGTTCCAATATCTAACATGGGTATGTAAAACCTTCTATTTGCAAGAGAAGAAGTAGGATGAGAGAAGAGCCTAATTATTTCCTAAAATGAAAGGGTTCACTGAGCTGGAGGTACTGCAATGAGAGGTACTGGACAGGTGGTGAAGAGGACACTAAGCCAGAAAGATCCAGAGAAAGGCACTGAAGACAACTTTTTCCTCTTTTGCAATTTTATTGGCAACCTAGTGGCAACCACCTCAACTATCATCCTTTCCCATAGTGCCTAGGTTGTAGCTCCACATTAAATTGGATTTGCACAGTGACTAAAACAAACTCTAAAAACATTACTTAACTAAATCCCTGAAGGCAGCTTCCCTTATCTCCTTCTCCAAAACACAAATGTTTATAATCCAGTTAACTGAAGGTTCCAGTTAATTGAATTTTTACTCTAGCTAAAATACTTCCTTATTTTGTTTAT